>CAIGQV010017602.1:1999469-2018076 GCA_903798115.1 Danio jaintianensis | reverse complement strand
TCATTCATTCATTCATTCATTCATTCATTCATTCATTCATTCATTCAGTCCAAATCATGAATAAATAGTTCAGTGAGACACTTCAAAGAATTTAAATTAAAATGTTCCCAAAGAAAAAACAGCGCAGCAACAGAGCTTCGTTTTATTAATGAATTGTTCTTAAAAGCTGCATATCAAAAGTCTGTCCAAGTAGCCATTGTTGCAGGCCTTTGACATTAACTAAAACCAAAGACATGATGTAAATGCCCTTATTCACTCTGAATCAAAGATCTGAGCACATCTCGTACGGTAGGTAAGGCTCACCGAGGAGTCTTTGGTGTCCTCAGCACTGGTTTATTCTCTGTCAGATGAAGAGAAGCAGAGCTCTGAAGGTTTTTTATGATCCACATGACCAATCCCAGGATCAGTCGATTGTCTCGGAGAGGAAGTTAGTGTTACAGGGGCGAACACTCAGGGGGAAAACAGTGGGAGATAAAAGTCTACCTCATGCATAAATATTTATATCAGTTGTGGATGGGGGTTGAGAAATTGAATCTCATTGCTGTGACTCACCATGTGACAAGCGCTAGATCAGAAGACTCATATTGTTGGTAGAGCTTTCGGCAATCATGCCCTTAGACCAAGCAACTGGCTGGTGGGTGCAATGGCCTGTCATCTCCATTAAGCAAGAAAAATACAACGTGGATAGGCAGAATAACTCACTCATGAGCTGCAGCGGTGTCCACAGCCTCTGTAGAAACCCATAGAGGAACATGGTCTGATGTGACAAGTTGCATCGGTGATTGATTTGTGCATTTCATTGTGTTCTGGTTTAAACCGGTATGAATGAAAAGGTAGTGCTGTAATTAAGCCTGAGTTGTTGTGGGCTCTTTGGTTGATGATTCAGCGCGTTCCCATGAGGATAACGCCACGGCCAACAACACAAAGCTGGTAATGAATGCTTGGAAAAAACGATAGCACTGTTGTTTAATTTGTAACACCTGTGCCATGGATTGCCAAGTTGTTTTAAATACTGTAGTTCTAATTATGTTGCATTGGAAAAATTGTAATGTTTATGCGGTGAATCTGTTTGTATGTGACCCTAGACCACAAAACCACAAATCATCATAAGGGTCAATTTTCTGAAATTGAGATTTATCGTCTTAAAGCTGAATAAATAAGCATTTTTATTGATTTATAGTTTGTTATGACAATATTTGGCTGAGATGCAACTATTTAAAATCTAAAATCTGAGTTCAAAAGTATCTAAATACTAAGAAAACGTTCTTTAAAGCTGTTTATATTAAGTACTTAGCAAGGAATATTACTAATCATAAATCAAGTTTTGATATATTTACAGAAGTATGTTGTATATGAGGGCGACGCGGTGGCGCAGTGGGTAGCACGTTCGCCTCACAGCAAGAAGGTCGCTGGTTCGAGCCTCGGCTGGGTCAGTTGGCATTTCTGTGTGGAGTTTGCATGTTCTCCCCGTGTTCGCGTGGGGTAGTGTATGTGTGTGAATGAGTGTGTATGAATGTTTCCCAGTGATGGGTTGCAGCTGGAAGGGCATCCGCTGCGTAAAACATATGCTGGATAAGTTGGCGGTTCATCCCGCTGTGGCGACCCCAGATTAAAGGGACTAAGCCGAAAAGAAAATGAATGAATGAATAAATGTTGTATATGTACAACATTTTGTCATGGAACATGAGCTTTACTTAATATTCTAATGCATTTCGACATAAAATAAAAAGCAGTCATTTTCACCCATACAATGTCAACTCTACCCATGCAAGATATAACACTGGTTTTGTGATCCAGAGTCACATACAGTATTTGCAGTCAAAAGTATTTAGTGTTTTATAAATTTATGCAAAAAATCAACTGTAATAGAAAATTGCAAGCACTAAGATGCATCATTTATAGGAGGTTATAAAACCTATAAGACTTTATTCAAATTTTGGGGGTTGAATAATTGAAAATGTATTTTGCAAATATTTTTCGTTAAATTAATGTTTATTCAAATTTTTGTAATATACACCTTTTTGAAAAAAGAAGTTTCATTGTAACTAGCTACTTTTAGGAAGTAACTTGTAGTGTATCTAGCTACTTTTTAGAAGTGTAGTTTGCCAATAGCTTATACTGTACATTTCTTGATAAGTAGCTTTCCCAACACTGATACGTATTAACCTTGAAATGATATTTTTCTGAGCCTAATTACAAAAGCAAAACACAAATAAATAAAGTAGACAACTTCACTGCAGAAAACAAAGAAACTGCAAGAAAACCTCATGATATTTTTTCTGCTAAATCATTTACAAACTGTATGTCTGTATGTCCTCTTTTTGTATGTTGAAAAAAAAAATCAATGCAGATATCTTCTAATTTGTGGAGCTGCTTGTCAACCTAATTTTCCTATTGGTCCGATAACCATTTAACATTTGCATATATCAGAAAACACTGCCATGTGTCTCAATATTTCATGCATCCCTGTAACCTACAGTATCTGTTAGGTGGTGTTGGTCTATAGTTGGGGATAGCCTGGATACCTTGCCACATATACGCTGTGTATCATTGCTGTCACTGAATTGGCTGTGGATTCTCTATAAGTTTGCATGCTTTACCTTACTGGTGGCCTGGGGACAGTTCGCAGTTCGGTCCTTGCTGTTCATAAAGCTGCCTGGTTCCCGATCATGGGAACTTCAACGTGTGTCTGGTAACAGACTATGGGAGTACGCCAGGCGACCAATCACTCTGAAGAGTAAGAAAACGGGCCAATGAATGCCAAATGAATTGGCGGAGCTCAACTCCACAGCTGCCAATGATTAGCCATTAGTGGGATATATCAGTCGGCTGCTGAGAAGCAAGCATTAGAATTATCACTTCAGACCTTCTCACGAGACTGAAGAATCCTTCTGCCAAGCTGATTTCCAGTGTGAAAAACAGTGTTACTCACCAGTGTGGGAGAAGACGCGACAGCGGCAGTCGATCTGGGCTTCCTGTCCCCTGGGCTTTTCGCTGGTGTACTAAAAGAGCAGTTTCCATTAAAAGAGCAGATTCCCAAGAGAGCAACACAGTCAATCAACATGTCTTTTTCAAGACCCTGTTCTGACTGTGCGTTTCTGGATGCGGTGGTTCCTATCTCCGGATGATAGGCACGGGTATCGCATCACACGTCTGGGGGTCCAGCATGTCGATGCGGTGCTCGCGGACAGCTCATGCTCTCGCTGTGAGGGCATGGCTGTGGCACAGCTGAGATTGCGGCTTCCAAGCCACCCCCGTTGCTCCCCATGAAAGCGGTTAGCACGCGGGCAGATCTGAGGATCACAGTGGGGGTTTATCTGTTGCCTCCAGGGCCCGCGGACCCCCCACTCCTCCACAGCGCGCCCCATCCAAGCTTCGAGTGGTTGTGCCGGTTCATCCCCCGGGATGCCCACGCCTCCGCTCGATGACACCGGAGATCAGACACCATCGTTACATCGGAGGGCGAGCTGTCATGCTCAGATGACAGACCGGGCTCGCTACCATCCTACGGGGTGCAATGCGTAGTCACCGTTCTCGAGTCAGACATGCTGTGCTTCCTGGGCTGCTTCGGCGGTGTGGCTGGAGATAGCTTGTCCCCCAGTCTCACCGCCAGACCGACTAGAGGGTGTGACGTGTGGGCTGACGTAAGATGAATCTTCCAACAAAGTACGCTTTCTTGGCGTGCCCATATCCCAGGCAAGCCTACTCTGCGACACTGTCGGGGACTTGACCCAGGAGTCCTCTGTGGTGAGAGATCAGCTGTGCATGATGGAGCAGGTCATCTCTCAAAACTGCTCCCCCACCGGACCCATCCGCAGTGGCTGTTCCTCGCCGAAAGCGCTCTTCCCGCCGCTCCAAAACGCTCCGCCTTCACAGCCCGTTCCACTGGCTAGTGAACGTGCCGAGCCTCCCCCGCAGGAAGCTGACGTCCTCGTCACAGGTCGCTGTTAAGTCCAGTAATCGGACCGCGAAGCGAACCTGAGGCGGACCGCTTGGAGAGGAGGAGAACCGTTCTTTCCCCGGCTCCCCCGCGAATGAATGTAGCGATCCGAAAAGAGCGGCTTTTCCTCCCTCTGGGTGTGGAAGCCCAATTTCTGCCAGTATGGGATGCGCTGCCTTCCAGCTCTCAGCTTTGGTGCATTTCGCCACAGGCTTTGAGGGCACCAGAGGATGAGCTCCTTTCTCACAACTCCAGCCTCTCCGCGAGATCGTGGGAGGAAGGTAAGAGTCAATCTCTTATTTTCAGTTCTTCCTCGGGACGCTCCGCTTCCGCTCCGTGAGCACTCCCCATCCCAAAGCTGCCCCCCGTGGGTACGTCAGCGATCATTCATGCTGCTCGTCCGGACTCTGTCAACCTGGTTAGCGCTGCTCAGCCCGTTGTAGTAGCTCACACGGACGATCAGACTCGGCTATGCGTTTTTATTAGCTGTTGGCCTCCCGAGTTCACGGGTGTGTATTTATGCGGTCATCGCTATGCCACCCCACGGGTGGACATGCTGGACCCCCAGACGTGGGATGCGATACCCGTGAGAAGATTGTTATCCTCCTGACGAAGGATACAATCGAGCCGATCCCTCCAGCCGAGAAGAAGAGTGGGTAACCCCCCACTTCATCGTACCCAGAGAGCGGTGGGTTATACCAATCCTATCTGCACGTTTTGATCTGTCATCTGTTCAAGATGCCGATCAAGAAGCTTATTCAGAAACGCATCCCACCAGTGCGTCCGTCCGTGGGATTGGTTGCAGCTATAGACCTAAAGGACGCTCACTCCATGTCTCGCTCTCTTCCTCCTTATACCGTGTCCTCCCCTTCGGGCTCTCCCTGTTTCCATGCGTGGAGGATGCTCTGTGCCTCTTCGGCGCACTCGCATCGGCATTTTTGATTATTTATTGATTGTTTTTTTTTTTCAGGTCTTTGAACTAGTCGATTATGCACAGGGACCTGGTGCTCCGGCACGTCAGCCTGTTGGGGTTTTGGGTCAACCGAGAATGAGCAAGCTCTCCCCCGGGCAGAGCTTCTCTCATCTTGGGTTGGAGCTGGACTCCATCACGGTGCGCTTTTAGCATGCCGGGCTAGTGCTGCCCTGTCCGATTGATTCGGCAGTTATAGTGGTCTCACTGAAGTTTTTCAGAGGCTCCTGGGGCATATGACATTGGCAGCCGCTATCACACCGCTCAATTGTTTATATGAGACCACTTCAGCGATGGCTTCACGTCGGGTCCCCAGATGGGCATGGCGCGTGGAGATGCACCGGGTGTCCATCACCACGCTGTGTCTCCACACCTTCAGTACCTGGATGGACCTTGCCTTCTACGGGCCTGGGTACCCCTAGAACAAGTGTCCAGTCATGCTGTCATTCTGACAGATGCTTCCAGTATGGGTTGGTGGGCTGTGTGTATCGAGCATGCAGCTGCAGGTTCGTAAATCGGACTTTGGTTGCGTTGGCATTCAATTGCCTGGAACTGTTGGCAGTGTTTCTCGCTCTTTTCTGTTATGATCGGCAGAAGGGAAGTGCTGTGTCAAAGCAGAGGTTGGTCCAATTTATAGTTTCTGCCATTGCCCTCGCTTCAGGTGCCATGGTGAGCGGTGTCCCCCGGGAGAGAGAGCACACTAAAAAAAGCAGTGCTTCTTTTCCGGCGTGAGTACGCAGCGCCTCTTAACAGATTATTTAGAGCTGCGGGCTGGGCGACACCTAACACATTCACGAGATTTTATAATCCTCGAGTGGAGTCGGTTTCCTCCCGATTACTGGGTCACTTTGGTCAATCGGGATGAAATTAAGCATGGTGTCAAAAATGCTTGCTGCGCCATGCTCCCTAACCCAGAGATACGTGCGCCTTTTCTATTATGCTAGTAAGTTTCCCGCTTGGCGAACCCTAGAGAATTCCTTCGAGGCCCCCAGCATCTGACTCAGCGGAGGAGCCGGGTGCCTTGCTCAGTGTGATGTCTGGTATGCCCACTCTTGGTCTACCCACATGCTGAGGTTCGGTGCCAGCTATGTGCAGTTCCTGATGGCGATCCCAAATGCTTATTTCAGCCACGGAGTGTTCCCCCTGACCAGGCGGACCCGTGTCTTCCCTACCCGCTAACCAGCTTATCATATGTAGCACTCCCCCTCCATAGGGCTAGTCCATATGTTCTTATTGCCATCAAGTCTCCCCTCTTGGGTAGCAGGTGGTCTCTGCAGCGTCATTCCCCTTCAGGGATTGGCACGCTTTCACAATGTACAGTCATATTTCTAAAATCCCTAGACTATATTAGCTAGTTAAAAGCACATTTACGACCCCCCATCTAAATTCTAATTATTCCTATGTAATGGTAATTTTTTGGGCCTAGGGGACGTTGGAAAGTTGTGCTCTTGGTGATGCTTGTGTGCTCACGCTACGCTTGGCAAACTTCACATCAGGAGCGTGACGGGCTTAGCTGCTGTGGCGTTTTCCAAACAGTCTCCCATAGTCTGTTACCAGACACACGTTGAAGTTCCCATAATGGGGAACGTCCTGGTTACGTCCGTAACCCACGTTGCCCGAATAGGGAACGGAGACGTGTGTCTCCACTGCCACAGCAGCTGAGTCTCCAGCTGTTAGCTGAGTGATCAGCTCTTCATATATCCCACTAATGGCTAATCACTGGCAGCTGTGGAGCTGAGCTCCGCCAATTCATTTGGCATTCATTGGCCCGTTTTCTTACTCTTTAGAGTGATTGGTCGCCTGGCGTACTTCCATAGTCTGTTACCAGACACACGTCTCCATTCCCTATTCGGGGAACGTGGGTTACGGAAGTAACCAGGACGTTATCTTCTCTGATGCCACGTATTCCTCCAAGTTGGTTGAAGTTGCCGGTTGTTGCAATGTTTCTGAACGTGTGCAAGTCAGTGTGTTCAAAACTGACCACAAGTGCAGAGATGGCTCCTGACAACCAGGTTTTCATCTGGTTCTGAACTGGTCTTTCAAATTTGAAGAGCATTCTATAAATATGGTACTGTAACAGTTGAGTAGTCGAGATGTGTAAACACAATCTAATGTGTTTGTAACTCTTGTTGCAAAGTTTATATATTGATAGAATTTAGAAAGCACTTTTTTGGAGAAGGGTCTGGTTTGAGACCAGGTGCAGATTCAAGCTGAGCTGCATGCAATGCTTTTATTGGACACACCTAACCCAGCCCCTAACCCCACCTCTCACAGTGACGTCACTAGCTCCATTGAGTTAATTGTGTCTGAGATTACATGTCTGAGACTGCGTGTCTCAGCTTGTATATGCCAGTCTTGCTTTTTTGAGATTAACATGAATGAAATCTCCCACAACAATAAACTTCATCAGAGTTAGTTTTTTGCTGTTCACTAATAGCGTGTACAGTTCAAACAGCTTTATCATTTGCAAGGATTGTACACTTTGGTTATAAAAATGATAGTGGATTTTCATTGTAAATAAAATATTCTGCATTTAACCATCCCAAACTGAGCAGAAAATAAGGTTTAACGTCCACATGAAATCAAAATTTGAAATCAAATGAACATGAAATCTTTTTTTTTTTTTTTTTAAACCAACATTTATGTTTTCTCTGCTTAGTCAAGATGTATAGCTTTAAACATTTGGAATACTAACATCAAATTAGTATGGACTGCTTTGCATATCTCTTAAAAGGACAGCTTGGGATAGCATATGACATTTTAACATATAATATGGATACAATAAATTGATGTAATTGTGAATTTAATGGACCCTTTTCACAAGACTGTTATGACCCATTTAATGGTCATCATAATCTTAAATCCTTAAATGTTTTCAATATTTAGATTTTGAAAAAAATGTATGAACATTTATATGGATTCATGTATGTATGTATATATCATCTTTGCGTCAAATTACAAAAAACGAATTACCGCTTATGCAAGGTTTTTGTAATGCAGCGTCTATGGGGCTGAGAGTAAATTTGACTTTATTCTCTTCTCTGGCTGTCGTCATCAGTCTCACACTATTTTCCCCTTTTTCCTGAAAGTCTTGATAACACCATCGTGGCATTTTTCTTTTATTATTTCAACAAATAGGGTTGTAAAAAATTATTTGTTATACTCTCCCATTCACTGCGCTCTAAGTTTACCCAACTGTGACAACTTCCGCTACTGAGAAGCCCAGAAATGTGAATGTGAAGGGTCAAGCCTTAGAAGACAAGCCTAAGTAAATTCTGAATAAATTTAAGCACTATTAAACGCACTTTCACCAATGAGATCAGTTTAGTGTATCTTTAATAAATGTCGTATGTATACAAAGACACTGCACAAAAATAGCATTTACATTACAGTTTTAAAGTCCTCTTATCTGCGACATTTCTTAAAATACTGCAAACAAAATGAACTGCATTTTACACACAGATAAGGACAAATTGCAATACTGGAATATGAAAAAGAAAAAGATAAGCCCTTATATCTGATTAGTTTCTAACCAACCAGCATAGGTCTAAATTATCATTTCCCTACTTCAAATTAATCATAACCTCATAACAATCAGACTTATCTCAGGCTCAGTCCATTAATCACAGTCAATACCATTTCTCAACCTCATTTCTGCCTTAATTGAAATTAGGTTGTGTGCATAATTTGGAGATTTCTGACTGGAGCATAAAACGCTGCATACTTGTTGTAGTCATTGCTTGTGCTTATAGAAGTGAAACAATCGATCATAGACTAATATTGATTTACTGATTGGTTTATCGATGAAGCAATTATTGATAAAGAACACAGCTGATTAAATTTTATCCATTGAATTATACTACCCTGTTGCTTAACCTAAAACACAAGAACAAATCTACACAAAAAAAAACTGCTAAGTTGTTTTAAATAAAATTTGGTAAAATACAGAAAACCTATGGTGGCTGAGAATTAAGAACACATGAAAACACTTACAAACTGAGTTCATCAATTTGACAACACGCATGCAAGAAAATTCCCACAACACATGCAAATACAGAAACGAACTTTAAATAGTACAGACCACAATGATAATGTTTTGGGGGACGCCATAAAGCAGGGCTTCTCAAAGTCTGAACTCCGGTCCAGATCTGGACGCAGTGAGAATTCAATCTTGACACCTCCACTTCATATTTCAAGACCACTAATTGTGTGTAAGGGGTTAAATGTGTGGATTTACTACTTTGAAAATGCATATTAATCTCTTTAGTTTTTAATGCCTTTTTGGCGATGGTCCGAAATTGAACAGAATTCAATAATTTTCCTGATTTATGTGCATGTTTATTAAAAACAATGCACTTTTTCGGACCTTTGAAATTTTAGAAAATTCAACTTCGGACCTTTAAATTAAGACTTTGAGAACCCCTGCCATAAAGTGATGTTTCTGGCTGCTTCCTATTTAAAGTCATCAATGATTCAGATCTTTTTTTTTTTTTTTTTTTTGACACTAAACAGGAAGCAGCCGAGAAGCATTTTGGGGTCCCCGACAGATTTCTGTTATGGTCTGCGCCATTTTCAGTACATTTCTGTATTTGCAAGTATTGTGAGAATTCGCCTGTGCGTGTCACTTTGTTAGCGTTTTCTTAACTTGCAACACGTTTGAGCTCAATTACAGCCACAGTAAAAGCCCCAGCTGCTGTGTTTTAAAATTAAATGTAAAAATTTATCCCAACAGTTAGGTTTGTCCATATTTTACTCAAATTTGGTTTAAAACAACACAGCAGGTTGCAGAGTGTGCATTCTTTTTTATCTCTTTTATAGTTTCTCATTTTTATCACTGTAAAGCAAACAAATAGTGTTTTACAGTCAATAGTAAAGAACATTTACTGATTTTCCAGGCCAATCTGATGAGGAAATGTAACTATTTTACATATTGTCAGAAAAGTGTCTAATTCGTACAAATTAATACAATTTAATTCGTATGAGAATGTATGATTTTTAAAAGCATTTATGCCACCCATAAATCCTACCCCTCATTCAGTGGTGAGCAAATCATAGTAAAATGTACGAGATCGAACAAATTAATAGTAATTAGCAACTAAATCAAAAAGTTACAAATTGCCATGAGATTGCCATGAGATTTTCTTCTTAGTTTTTTACTCACACTGGTGAGACTGGCAGTCTAGCATACAGTATGGTACTGTACTGTACAACACCTATTTAGAGCAATATAGAATACATCTTTTGAGAATAACTTCTTGTGTTACTTCTCTCCAGTTCATGTAGACCTTGAAGCCATTGAAAAAGATTTCACGCTCAGCCCGCATGGGCCCTCAACAAATAAATGCAGTCGACCACCCGCTCTCCAAATACATGGTCTCTGTGCACCGAACAGGCCGATGCTGATTCGGTTAACTAGGTCACTCGCACCCTCGATCTTAATTCACCGAGCAGAACTTTGATTTCTGGCAGCTCAACAAGGCCCCCACAGAAACGGGCTCATTCAATCGCTGGCTGTTTCCAGGCACCTGTTCAGAGGTGAATGTGTGCAGCTGAGAATTGGATTAGCTGACTTATTCTTGCTCAAAGTGCCTGAATCAAATCAATCAGAGCCCTTCCCGTCCCTGCTCCTCATCTGGGACTTCTTCCGAATTGCAGCAGATGAAAGACTTGCTGTCTGTTCCCTGGCTATTTCTAACAAAACGCCGCCGCACCCTTTGATGGACCTCAGAAATTGGTGTGTTATGGGGTACTGAAATGCTTTTAGGCCACAGTTATACTCTAGACTTTTGTATTCACATAGGAAGGAAAATATACATCTATAGCATGTTAGAAGAAACAAAAATAAAACTACTCTGTCAACACTAACTTACTTGAAAATATACGACCACATTTTTACCTTATTAAAAGAAGTTAACCTTGTCTTATCTTAATTTTGTTATAACTTAAAAGTTGTACTTAAAAGTTATACAAGTTTCAATGTGAGTTTTACATGAGCTTGTTGGGAAACACTTTACTTGAAGGGGTTGTTCATAAGACTGTCATGAAAGCTTTATAATCATGACATCATGAATATGAATGAGATTTTATTCATGCTTATGACAGCTGTCATTAAGTGTCATTCGCTCAGTTATGTCATTTTAAATGCAAAGATGACATTGTTTGAGATGTCCTTGTTATATCAGCTTGACATAAACAAATACATTCCAACTTGTCATAAATCTGTCATAAACATGATTATCATAGGGCCATTATAATCCTGTCATTAATTTTTTAGTCATTAATATTTTTCTTGACCTCAACTACAGTGGTATAAATCAAAATGTCATTAAATATTAATGACGCTGTTATAAAATTATTTTATAAAGAGTATTGACACTTCTAGAGAGAAATTTTAATTAAACAAATTTAGTTTGTTCCACTAAAAAAAGGATCATAAAAATATTAACGACACAATTGCAATGGCTTTATGACAGACATGTTATGACAAGTTATGTCGGAAGCATTACTGTTTCTTGTGATGAAAGTTGAAATGACATTTATCTATGGAAAATGAAATAAATTCAATTAAAATTGTAATCAAAAAAGTTTTGGTAAATATTTTAAACAAACCATTACATTAATAAAATATTAATTATATAAATTATAAAAATAATATTAATTTTATAGTACAAATGTAAAGTGCGAATAAGCGAAAGCATGTGAATATCTTAAAATTGTGAGGGGATACTGTCCATTTGTTATTAGTGGGGGATATCAATGGCCATATTGTCTCCTCAAATAGCTCTCTGTGGCAGTTACAGCCCTGTCATGAATAAATCTGTAATGTTAAGATTTCATAATGCATTGTCAAGCATCTACAGCTCCGCTTACTGCTGATGCACACAACATATAATGGAATAACTGGAAAGCATGGAGCAGACAGAATTTTTTTAGCAGGTGTTGACAGGATCCATCCTAGACTAAAGTTATTCCACATGATCTGGTTCATCTGCAATCAGAGTAAAGTGCAGGAGCGGGTCAAGTTCTTTGGGTTGATATTTTCAGGTTTCCACATTGCTGAATTGACTCGATTGGATACAACAAAGTTCATCTACCTGGTTATGAAAACCTCACAATGGAACATCCCGTTAGCATCAAAGACAGCAATGGAGGAGGAACACCAAAAAAAAAAACGGATGAAGAGAATGAGGAAAGAAAAAGCTTATTTTATTCCAGTTTAAAGTACATCTTCATCTCCAGAACTACGACTCCATTCGATAATGATGTAGCAACAGAAACATTTTCTCTCAAACGTACTATTGATCGAAACAGAAAATAAATTAATATATTTCAATAAATAATTGCTGAACACAATAACTTCAACCAGCTACTTCTTGGCACAATGTACTGTATAATCTGCATACATATACTGGCAATGTATAAATATACGCTTATGGTCGCATCTGTTTGGGACAAAATAAATAAATCAATCAATAAAACGTACCTTCCATACGACACATTGTAAAAAGTGCAAAAAACCTTACATGTGGCAGCAGATACACCTACTGATGACATTTTGACAAATATTTCAACATGCTCGTATGCGTTTGAGAGTACACGTAAAAAAAAGGAACGTCAAAAGAAGGAGACCAGACACGTATTTTTAAAGTTGTGCCCAAATGTCCTTGTTGTTTAACAGTGTTGCTCATGGCATGACAATGCTACTTTCGTATGAAATATTCAGCACATGTGACTCCATATTTCGAGCGTCCGGTTATTTAGTTATAATGACAAAACAAAAGGCACGGCCTCGATTCCAGTCTCTCTCAAATCGGTGCCAAAGTTTTCTGTATTTTATTTCACATAAGAGCATCACCCTGTGTTTCATACCCCACGCCAGCCCTTTAATATCTAGGAATCAATAATGTGGTATGTTTCATTTCTATAATGTCTCATCTAACCGTAGCCGTTCTCTTAGATCTTATTGCTATTGATCTGAATCTTTTTCCAGTGCCAATTCTTTGTCAGTTTCCTGTAACCTTTTCATTGACGGAACACAAACACATCATTGTTACAGTGGATATAAATAGTGGCGAACGCTTTGAGTGTCCCTCATGTTATCGAGAGGGCATGACATGCTCACCCCTGTTGTTCCTCCAGTCCACTAGGGGCAGTGTGGAGAGTCCTTTCATGACATGATTTCACTTCTGGCTCTCGGCTGCTTCTTAAACAGTCACTTCAGTCTTACTGTTGGTTACAAAGTAGGGTTGCGTGGGTAGGTAGTGATGACTGCGGGCAGTGTGTAGCTCGTTGACCTGCTCCACCATGCACATCTTCCTGGGGTTGTAGGTTTTGCGTCGGCCTGCAGTCTCTGCGGCCTCCCAGCTCCTCAGCATGCCGGGATTTGCGATGGTATTGGAGCTGTAGGCCATTGCGGGATGGGACACGTTGGCTTTAATGCTCTTGGGCTTCTGTCCGTTTTGTTTGATGCACGGGACCTCTGTGACGTAGGATGCTGTGGGCTCTACGTGCTCCATTCGGATTGCATGAAGTGGCAGGTTTCCTTTAGCTGCAAGTTCGACCAGGTGACGGTGCTGCTTGTTGAGGAAATCACCGTTGGCTTTTGCAGCTGATGGAAAAATAGAGAAGAACAGTGAGGTTAGTCGAACATGCAGTTGTGTGAAATTGGTATATTTAAAGAGAAATTGATTTTTTCTGAAGATGAAAGAGCTGGATGTACCCTGTTCAGAAAGGATTACATGAAATTAGCCTGCAAAAATGACCTATTACAGGGAGATGTTAAGGAGGGAGCAGGAGAGATTTTCTTATTCCTCAATGAAAGATTTAAATAGATATGTTTTGGCACAGCTAATTTAACACTGTTCAGTTGCTTAATTTGTTTCTGAGGAAATGGTGGGACACTGTGTGCCAATGGTAATGGCTATTTTTGTCAAAATCATATTCACTGTATATAACATATGACTATATAGAAATCATATAACTATATATAAATTATATATAAATCAATACAATTTGTAAGTATAAATTATTAATGAAATACAATATATATATTGTATATATATATACTATAATAATACAACATAACGTAATTTAAATTACGTTATATGTGACAACTTTTTCTACCAAAAACAGGTTCAGTTTTAATGGATTTTGCTCGTTCTTTGGCACATGCCAACTGTGTTTTTGGGACTGAAAAATGCATAAATCTGAAAATTGGTTACAAAGTGGGTGTTGTTGTATACGTGTAAATACCCGAAAACGGTAGTCTTCGAAAATGATGACGTCATGCATGTACATGGGACATATTGAGGGAGGTGTTGTCATGATCACCAGTAATCCAGCCTGTGTAGATCGCTGGTATATACACTGATCGCTAACAGACTACAAATCCGCCATTTCATGGACTACAGATCCAGTCATGCAACACACACACACACACCTGCTCCAAGTTTCCGGTGATTGCACACACGCACACGCACGCGGACACGCACGCACACACACACACACAGCTGAAGCTCATCAGTGATTACATGGACTATTTAAGCAGCACAAACACACACATTGTTGCTGAGTCTTGCTAGCTGTATAGTGAACATTACGACGCGTTTTCCTTGCCTTGTTTTTGATCCTGTGCCTTGTTTTACCTTGTCTGCTGCCTGCCTTTTGACCATCTGCCTGTTTTCTACTACGATTCTGGATTGCCCGCATACATCCGTTTGCCCCTGTGTTGACCATTGCTTGCCTGACCATTCTTAATAAAACCTGCGTTTGGATCCTCACTCCCTTGTCAGCGTCCAGTTCCCGTTACAGGTGTAGATTAGCAAAAAACAACAACAACAATGGCAGAATATGTGGTAGTTTTGTTTTTGCTCTAATATTTGCTAACGCCTCATCAGCAAAGTGTGAATTTACTTCACATTACAAACAACAGAGGAGACATATCATACACGCATGGCAAAATCTACATTCTACCAGCAGTGAGCTGCAGACATGCACGTTGTCATATACTGTATATATATATATACATACATACATACATACATACACACACACACATTTCATTATTTGTTTTATTATTTTGTAAATAAAACCATACAAAACTGTACATTTGTGAATTTATTCAAATTGTGAAAAAAATTAATGACCTTAAATATTAAGTCACTAGCTATGTTTCCATCCAAAAATGCGAAATAACTTTATGCGCTAAACTGGAATATCGCATAAAAGATGTGCGAATAAAGCAGCGTTTCCATCCAACGAGTCAAAGAGAACAAAATCGTCACTTCCTGATTAAATGGCGCCAAATATCAACAGTAAAAACGGAATTTGCTGAGGTAGGAGAAGCTGCGTGAATCTTTTCTTCATTTAATAAATGACTTGCGCCTCAGAAGGCAATGCTGACGCGCAGTGAACGCGTGGTGGCGTTTGAAGGCGCGAGACGCGGAGCACAGACGCTCTTAACAATTCTGGAGGTCATTAATAATATAATAACACTAATATGAAATGGTCAAGGCATTTTAGAATGACCAAAACACCATTTCAGATGTTTTACAATGTGCTCAGCCTGCTGGTTTGTCCATTTACACACATTTTTATCATCACATGATCTCTTATAACAAAATCACATGACCTTTTTTTAACGCGCATACAGGAATTTGTTCGGTAAAAGTGTTTCCATCGCAGTTTATGCGCGTCTTTTCTTATCGGATAAAAAGTTTATCCTACTCAGTTATGCGCATACATTTTTTATGCGCATTTCCAAAATTTATGCGCATCTTAGCGTTTCCATCAACCGATTTTTTTATGCGCATATCCAAAATGCGCATAAAAATAGGTGGATGGAAACGTACCTAATGTGAATAAGTCCAAAGACATGCGGTATAGGTGAATTGGGTAAGCTAAATTGTCCGTAGTGTATGTGTGTGAATGAGTGTGTATGGATGTTTCCCAGTGATGGGTTGCAGCTGGAAGGGCATTGGCTGCGTAAAACAAATGCTGGATAAGTTGGCGGTTTATTCCGCTGTGGCGACCCCTGATTAATAAAGGGACTAAGCCGAAAAGAAAATGAATGAATGAATGAATAAATAATGAAAGTTTTTAGTAACATTTTAAAAAAGTTTTAAGGTTAAAGTTTACTGCAACTATCTACCTACTATTGGTTTTATTGATTCAGTGGAAGTTCATTGTTTTGTCTCGAGTGGGATGAACCATTCCCAATGAGATCAATAACACTCATGTAGAAAATTGATTCCATTTCAAGCTAGCGTCACAATATTTACTAATAATAATCATCCAGCCAAAGCTACCCAATACAGTTGCCACACATTACAATAGAAGGGTCAGCCTCTCATTAACCTTTTCCTACAGAAATTAATATCAACTGACCAGCACACAAGCAGTTAAGCTTCTGAATCTGTGGCCATTGTGGTTTTCCTCTGGGAGATCTGTCCTTTTACTAGGTGATTCATGATTATAAAGGAATCATTACTCTTGGAGTACCGGGCATCCTAGTGTGACTTCCTCAGTCTGCTTTTGATGGTCGACTGCTTTGACGACCTTGAAGATAAACTTTTCACGCTTAAGATGAGTTTGGTCTGTGGTGAGATGATAAATCTTATTTATCGCTCGTCTGCCCCTGTGGGAGAAGACGAAGACGTTGCCCGCGGTGGACATTTTTTTCCACCATATCAAATACATGGATCATCACTACAGACGGGTGAATCAATTACAGTGCTCAACAGTGCACATCCTCAAGAGCCATAATCAAGATGAATTGTGGTTTTGTAACTTGTGCCCCCAGACAGAGTTCAAATATCTACTAGCCCCCAAACTCCAAGCACGGAGTTGGTGTCAGGGTTTTGGTGGGAGGATATTCTGGTACAAGCCTTTATTAGAAGCTCTACTTCTCAATGTCGGGTGGAAATCCAATTCTCTGACCTTAGAGAGAGAAGTATTGATTTGCAGAATTGGGACTTATCGGCTCGAACAAATCTGTACCTTTGGGAATTCTCATGGAGGAGGCAATTAAATAACTGTGACGCCAGAGGGTCCGTTTTTCTCTGCTTGATGATATCACACTGTATTTCATCCATGGTGAGGGGAAATTAAAGCATTTAACTGTTTTGGTAGAGAAAGGAAGGAAGCTTAAGGCGATTTCACAGACAGACATGCATCAGTGTAATGTCACGGTGATAGAGAAATCCTCAGGTGAACATTTACAGAAACAATGGGTCTCAATCTCTAATAATTGCATAAGTTGCGTACTAATAATTGCATACATTTATACACACATTAGAATTTCTCACAAAAATCTTTCTGTAAATAATTACACCTGAGCTTGTTCTTAAATTTGTTCTTCTGTTATTGAATTTGGAGTCTTCTAAATGAGCGCCCAAATGCACAAGGTTAGTAATTTGCATAATAAACACCAAAACCATGTAACCATTTTCCGCCAGAAAACATGTGCAATTCAAAAAAGTCATAAATCAATAACTTCTCTAGGCAACCTGAAAAAACTGAACGGTACATTTCCACTGACACATTGCGAGTGCAGCAGAGTGAGCATTTTTTCAGTTTATTCATATGGAAGTTGAGCATAATGCACTATATGAGCATTGATGCCAATCTTCCAGATGAATAAATTGCTGTGCTCATTATAGCATATATATGCACATATATGTTTGCTATATATATGTACGCACATTTTATTCAAGCATTTGTGCGTACACATTTAGTGAATGAGACCCAATAGTAGCAGCAAAACCAAGACATTATATTAATGCATTTAGCACACGTTTATCAATAGGAGCTCAGTTTTTCCCCAATTTTTTTTTTGTATACACTTTTTTATTTATTTATCATTTACTCACCCTCTAATTTATCCAAAATTTTACAAGTTTTGTTGAACAAAAAATAATGTCTTTAAGAACATTTTACTAAATATTTTCTTTTGTGTTCAACAGAACAAACATACTCCATATACAGGTTTGGAGCAACTGGTGTTCTCCTAAAGCTCAAACTGAGCATCAGAAATGGAACAAAGGGTGATTTAAGTGACTGAACATGGTATTGGTGTTGGTGTCAGATGGGTTAGTCAGAGTTTTTCAAAAAGAAAGTTCAAGTTCAAGATAGAAAGGCAACAGTAACTCAAATAATCATTTGCTACAACCAAGGTCTGCAGAAGATCTGTCAGCTAAGAACTGCAAACTAGGGCTACAATTCACACAGGGTCACCAAAACTAGACAACAGATTAGACAAGATTGGAAAAGGTTGTCTGGTCTGATGAGTCTCAACTTTTGCTGCAACATTCAGATGATAGGGTCAGATTTTGGTGTAAACAACATGCAGTCATGACTATCCCCAGCCTTATATTCACTGTTCAGGCTGCTGGAGGTGAAATTATATGAGTGAGATTTTCTTCGCACACTTTTGGCCACTGAATCACAATTGTGCATTGATTAAATACCACAGCCTACTTGCTGATCATGTACATCCATTTATGAACATCCACCTAAAGCCAGATAACACACTCAGATCATCTCAAACTGGTTTCTTGAACATGGCCATGCGTTCACTATACTCAAATCTCCATAGTCAGCAGATCTCAATTCAACAGAGCACCTTTGGGATCTTGTTGAATAAGAGATTTGCTTCATGGATGTATAGTCAACAAATATGCTGTATATAAATATGGACC
>CAIGQV010017602.1:1983369-1999459 GCA_903798115.1 Danio jaintianensis | reverse complement strand
CCATGAAGAATTAATGCAGTACTGAGGAAAGCAGGGAAACTAACCTGGAACTAGCAAGGTATACTTAATAAACTGGCTGGTGATATACTGCCCGTCAAAAAGAAAAAGAAAAAAAAAAGTCACCATCTGAATATGAGCAAATAGGTAAGATGATAATTACTGCATGGATAAATACTGTATGTTTCAGGTGGCAACAAGTTATATAATCCTAAAGGTCTTTGCACACACAAGTCTGAAAGTTTCACATGGTTTTTTTTTTTTATATTCGTATCCTAAAAGATTGTCACACACAAAGACCTTGCACACTGAACCTGATGCATATTAATTAATCTGTAGTAAACAAATTGCAAACCAATTTGGAGTCAATTCAAGCAGTGCTGCTTTTGTTCTCCTTGTTTCCATCCAACCCATTGCACAGAATGGAGAAGAAGAAGAGCTGTGTGGGATTATCCCAAATTCTACCTTTATTTCAGGAAATTGGGTATTTTGATACTTTGCTTGTGATACTGCAGCCACATCGCACAAATTTCCGTAAACAAATTAATCCTGAACAAAGACTGGCAGTACTTCAAAGATATGGACACACACTTGCCAAACAGTGGCGTGGGAAAGGAAACCAGCATACAATACAGCAGTGGTTGTCAACCATCTGCCATATTCTGACTTTATATTACACACTTTGTTTGTTATTAAAGTGCTCTGGGCTGTCAATGACTGTATTGGGGATTTTGTTTCAGAAAGGTCAAATTATTGGCATGCATCAAGCAAAGAAAACATCTAAGCAAATTGCTGAAACTACTAAAATTGGGTTAAGAACTGTCCAACACATTGCTAAAAACTTGAAGGACACTGGGGAATCATATTTTAGAAATGTGTGTCTGGTATGGTTAATAGTGAAAGTAAGATCATTTCCAAATGCACAATGCGAAGGGAACTCAAGGGATTGGAACTAAACCGCTGTGTAGCCTTAAGAAATCAGTGAGGCTAATCAGAAATAAAGGCTACAATTTGCAAAGGGGCATACAGATTGGACTGTAAGAAGGCCATGTGGTCTGATGAATCCAGATTTACCCTGTTCCAAAGTGATAGGCAGGTCAGGGTAAGAAAAGAGGCAGATGAAGTGATGCACCCGTCATGCTTAGTGCCTGCCATACAAGCCTACAGGAGAAGTGCTGTGATCCAGGGATGCCGCAGTTGGTCAGGTTTAGGTTCAGCGATGGTATGTGCCCAAAGAACAAGGTCAGCTGATTACCTGGATATACCGGATGGCACGGGCATATTCCAAGATAATACAATCATACCTGGCAACCCTGCCATTTTTCCTCTGTATTTTACCATTCTATCCCGATATCATGGCTTTAGGTATTTTCTCCTATTTTTTTATGTTTCTATGAAAAGTGAAACATCAACACAGCCGATCTGAAATGTTATATAATTGCAAGAGCTGTTCAGAATTATGCTTTTATTTGGGCTTTAACATGTTTTTTAAATGAATATAAAAATTGGCTGCTCTCTAATATTTCTATATGTTAGGTCATCAAATAAATAGGCTAAACCTTTTTTTATTTGCTACTTTTTTAATGTATGCTATGTGTACCGGTCACACACACAGAGGAGAGAAGGCAGGGATTACTTCGTGAGTATTTATTGTGGAGCAAGTATCAACAGTGAGTAAACAGGTGAGCGGTGCAACTGGTTGAAGGCTCTCACACGCTCGTCCAAGCGGTAAGTTCAAGTTCAATGTAATCACTAATGTAACAAAAGTCAAGTATAAACAGTGGGTAAACAGGTGAGCAGAGCAACTGGTTGAAGGTTCTCTCACACGCTCGTCCAAGCGGTAAGTTCAAGTTCAGTGCAATCACCAATGTAACAAAAGTCACTTCCCTTAATCGGTCGTTTGCATCCACAGATACAGAAAGCAAGCCTCAAGGAGCACAGGAGAGATCGTAGCAACACGGAGAAGATCCAGGAAGTAGCTGAATGAGGTGAGTTTATATAGACCATTTTGAGGGATGTAAACAAAAACAATGGTCCTAACGTACTTCCTGTTTTACATGTTTAATTTCCATAGCTTCTGAGAATCCAAAAAAGTCCAAATGTTGATAAATAATCCTATGGCAGCTGTTTTAACGTAAAGTTATTATTGAATTGCCTCTTGTTACAGTTATGAAATAGTTTGACAACAAGCAGGAAATTTTCATGGGCCAGTGACATCACCACATTGAAATGGTCTATAGGGAGTGGGTGATTGCAGGTGTGGGTAATTAGAACTCTGGTGATTGTTCACGTGTGTGGTGGATGGTGACTGTGAGTGGTGACTGGTACTGAGGGAACGTGCAGAGGGTGTGAAACTATGTATTCTGTCGTTTTTAATTGTCTTTTCTCTTCACATTACTGTTTCAACTATATTCCTTTACAATTAAACCGCTCTGAATGAACAGATTTAGGAGTTTGGGGTCATTTTGGCAATTGTTTTGGGTGGGTTTTCAGACGTGGCAAAGTAACATATTTGAGATTGGCAAAAATGTACACAGTGGCCTAGTAGATTTATGAAAAACTGCAAGCAGACATAGTCCCAGCCACGTATTTCATGGTTCTGAAAAATGTAGCCCTGGGCACGTATCTCCAATGAGCCTGGGTTGGCAAAAACATACTGAAACAATGCCATGGTGAATGCACGCTCTAATCAAAGCTAAAGGCAATCCAACGAAATATTAGAGTGCATGATTTTTTTGTGTGTTTGTGTACAGGCAGTGTATATCAGATCATTTTAAACTTCCAAGTAAATCTATGTGAGCTACTGTATATGAGGTGCAGATACTCTCTTTCAATATCCTGCGATAAAACCACTATTGAAGCCTCTTACTCTGAGAGCCATTAATCATTTGTAAAATATTCTTCTGTAAATGCTATATTCAATAAGAAGAAGAATTTATGACTTTTGCACAGCTTAAGATCCACACGGGACTATAACACTGACATGCTAAAAATGATCCCTTGTAGTGTACAGTCAATCCTTACCCACAGCCTTCAGAGAGGCATATTTGTTGAGGTCTTTTGCCGATTGCTGTTGCTCATAGACATGGGACAGCTGGCTGAGAGCTGGATATGGGTGCGTTTGCATCATGTTGTTTATCTGGCCGCCTTCTGCAAAACAAAACCAAATATTGTTAAAGACTTGCATCAGGATTTTGTCTTAATTTACAGCATTTTCTTAGTCAGTCCTAATAATATGTCATATCATTTACCACTTATAACAAAAAAAGAAACAGACCATACATAGTGCCCAGCATAAACACACTTTGAAAATTAATATTTTGATCCATTTTACAGTGAATATGGACAATATGTATTAGGACAATTTTATAAAACAATTTTAGGAACTTGTTTTATTCATAAATAAAAGTGTCACCTAACATCTTTAGCATAATAAAAATATTTTATTTTAATGTTGCAATGAATAAAACATTAACAAAATAAACTCCTGTGTGATAATAGTTAGTGAGGTATCTACAAATAAGTACTTTATAAGTACTAATAAACAGCTATTATCTTAATAATTTGCAGGTAATAAGCCACTAGTTAATAGTGAGAATTGGTACTAAAACTAAAGTGTTACCAAAATTGGTTTCAAAAAAATCATTGTATATTTTCTCCTAACAAGCACAAATTTTTGTACCATAATAAGTTATTTTGTTAGATTAGCGTCAGTTTTTTGGTACTGACTAATCTACTGTAAAACCAAGTAACCAGATTTGCACAAATACCTCATTATATACTAAAGCATCCCATTGAAAGTATGAATTTAAAAGTGAGATGAATATTCTTCATGACAAATCTGTCATAAAAACTCATTTACATCAGGCATTGTACATACAGTGCACGAAAGAAGAAATAGATCTGATAATGAGCTGTTTGATATGTGCGTGTGTGTGTTCGGCATGTGTCACATCCAGGGCCGATCTGCCTCCTGTGATGTGACAGTCAACGAATAAGCGATGGTATGTATATACAAGCGGTCGCATTGATTTCCTCCCTTGACTTCCTCCGGTTCATAAAGATGAATTGTCAACAGTGAATGACGATCAAAGAGGTGTAACCTGCGTGGCAGAGCTGTCAGCGTCGAGCTCCTGTTGTGACTAATTAATCACTTAGCCCTGCAGCAGGGTTTCTGACACACGTCTGTACTGAGCACTGTGCAGTGACTCACTCCACACCAGACATCACACACATTACTGCAAACACACTATAGGCTACTGTACACCCATTAGTGCGCGGTATGTTTGTTTTCGCTTATGTTTTTGTCAAATAATAACAGATTTCTTTTTATTTTCCAAAGCATGTGGAAAATGCTATTTGTTTGCCAGTAGTACATCGTTATATTCAGTTATGTAATGTTTATAATGGGATGACTCAGGGAATTGGATACTGAGCACTTTGAGTGAACATTTATAATCTGAAAACAACATCAAAGTCTTGACTTGTGTACTCTTTTGTTCAAAGACTATTTTTGAATGAATTTGTGGTTCATCTGAAATCAGAGAATCATAAAATGTAGTAGAGTTTTCATAGAAATATTAAGCAGCACAACTGTTTTTAGCACTGAAAATAAAACTTTTCTTTTTTTAAACAGCAAATCGGCATGTTATATGATTTCTGAAAGATCACGTGTGGAGTAATGACTGCTAAAGTCAGCTGGGCTTTGACATTCCATACATTACATTATAATAGAAAAGCAGTTATTTCAAACTTTGATAATGTTTCACAATATTAATTTATTTCTTTGATATATGATTAGGATTATGATGGAAAGGTTTTATAAATTGATGTTCATACAATTATTTAACTTCTTTTTGTTACAAAGGACAAATAACTGTTGAGTTTTTATTGAGTTTGACATTTGTGACCCTGGACAACAAAACCAATCCTAATATTTTCACTCCTATAATTTTGTTAGGAAAGACAATATTTGGCTACTACTGTATTTGAAAATTTGGAATGTGAGGGTTCAAAAACATAAAAAATATTAAGAAAGTCACCTTCAAAGTTGTCCAAATTTAGCTGTTAGTAATGCATATTATTATTCAAAAATTATGTTTTTATATATTTATGTTAGAAATGTATAAAATATCTTCATGGAACATGATCTTTACTTCCTCTAGTGGTTACAAATCTTGTAATCAGAATATATGGAATGAGCAAAGGGTCAGTAAATGATGACAGAATTTTCAGTTTTTGGATCTTTAAACTATCCCTTTAATATTCGAATGATTTTGGCATAATAGAAAAAAATAATCATTTAGCCTCATGCAATGTATTTTTGGCTATTGTCACAAATATACTTTACTCCACGGTCACATTTTACAGATTTTTTTTTTGTATAACTTTTAAAAAATAACTTTTTTTCAGTGTGTTATTTTGCTCAAAGGCAAGTTTGGTGTCTGCATAAAAAAATATAGCATAGAAAGCATATTATTTTCAAGTAATGTGTGTACATTATCTTTTGAAACAATGAAATGTCAAAATATGTTTCAGTGTAACAGATAAATTTATGTAAAAATGAATCATCATACTTATTCAGACTTGTACTTATTAAAATATATAAAAGAATAAGTGATTATGCAAAATGTGGTTGAAGGATAATGGCAAAGTAATACAGTTTTAAATTACATTTAATTAGTATTTTGGTGCTCAACTAAGATCATTTTTTAAGTAATTAAATGATTCTTATTCTGAAAATCTTTTTTGGTATATTAACTGTTACATTGAATGACATTTTAGTGGGTGTCTTCTGAGATAAATAGGAAAATATAAAACAAAATGAAACAGCTAGGGCACATCCTAATGTAGGGAAAAAATAAAGCTGTGTTAAACTTTTCACCATTCTTTTGTTGCTTGAAATCCCCTTGACCAATTTATGTGTACACTATTATCATTATTATATATTTTTCGTCAGTGCTTTGTGAAATAAGACTTAATTAGATACTGTTTCTATTAGCATTTAATTAACAATTTTAACATTTAATCTCTAAGCACAAAAGGGCAAAGGTCAGCAAGACATTATTAAGTGTGCTGAGTGTCTTCCTCCAGTGTGACCTCATTCATGACCTCAGACAAACTGTAAGTGTCATAGCACCATGTATCTGACTCCGACGGCAAGGTCAAAAAACAAGACAGATTCCAGCAAGCTAGAATTGTGCGATCTTTAAAAGAGACATAAACACCTCTTTCTTGAATAACATTTGTTGGTTTTTGGGCCAAACTGTTCCTGCCTAAACATACATGCTGTTCATTTTGTACACCACAGATTTTGCGGCCTACTCTTTTGAAAAATTGACAGAAGTAGCAGATAAGTGGGAGTGATCCCATGCTTGGTTCTATTCAATTTCCTGGGTATCTTAGTGTTTGTTTTGTTTTGTGTAAGAAGCTGACTCATCTCCACTGGGAGAACTTCCTCCCAAGTGTTTGCTTGCAAATTGCCTTTACACCATCTTCTCCTTGTGCTATCGCTCTTGTCATGGCAACACAAGTGCTCGTGCTCTGTTCGCAGCGCATGCAGCCAGACTCTTGTATGGTTTCCACCACCCACATGCTAAGCAAGCGCAGTATTTGCAAAGGATGGACTTTCAGTGTTTGTTCTGGTGTTGTCAAATACCCCCATCTCCGCTAGCCTGAATGAGGAAACACTAACACACGCATTCATTAGCAATTGTTATCTGCCACTGTGGAAAGAGATGGTTTTGCTGGGATCACGTCCAAGTTTGCAATTAGCAGACTGCAGTGTGATCTGCTGTGATGGACCGGGTTTAAAAACAGCCATGTGAAATGACCCCTCGCAGCCTACGCGCGGATAATCCCTGTCAAATGGATCTAATTCAGACCTGCAGGGGTGATTCTGTGATTTCGGTCTATAGGAGCTCAGTCATTGATATTATGAGCATGAGATGGTGTGGCTCAGAGGATGAGTTCAAATTTTGCTTAGCTGTTAATACTAATCAGTCAATGATTTGCAGAGGAAGGAATAGGTTTTGATGTAACCTTCAGTAACCGGCCTCTATAATAGGTCCACCTGTTCAGCTGCTTGCTAATTCAAATATGTGACCATGGACCACAAAACCAGTCATGAATTTTTGGAAATTGAATTTGGAAATCACCTGAAAGTTATAAATAAAAAATGTTTTCCTTTAATGTAAGGTTTGTTTAGATGCAACCATTTGAAAATCTGAGATTACCTAGCAAACCACTGAAAGAAAACCTTCCCTAAATCCAACCAACAACAAATGTAACAATAGCAAACGTATAAGAAAAGTACACTTTGATCATGCAGTTTTTTTCCTTGTTTACACAGCTTTAGAACTGTGCTTCACTGGACTCGAAGGTGGAAAAAGTGAGCTACTGAGCAAACTAATCACACTGAATTAGTGTTCCATATGGAGATAGAAAGGTGAGGCAACCGTATTTGATTACAAATAATATACACTGTTAAGATGTTTTGTGGAATTTATTTGGTGTTGTGCAAAAAACAGCACAAAAATAATCCTGTTTTCATCGATAATATTCCGCTGTAAATTTCATTAGTGTGAAAAGGAATAAAAGTTGTTGCCGTCATACTGCCCATAGCATTCATTTTATCCAGAAACTGAAGCCAAACATGTTTAAGTATGTTTTTGGGGTTTCACAAAAAATGTAGGCTAAAGCTTGCATTACCAATGAGCATGCGTTGCAAAAATGACAGTGAGTTTACTAATACTCATGTGGCCCCAAATGACAGTCACCAGATCTCAAGTCAATGTACATCTTCAGGATGTGTTGCAGACAAATTTGAAGCAACTGCTTGTAATCTTAATATGGACCAAAACCTTGTTGAATCAGTGTCATACACAGCATTTACAAGGTGTACCGAATAAATGTCAAAACTGTCACAACAGTCTGAGATTGTCTACACTGGACATGACAAAGTGATCATTGTAAATCATTTGTTCCTTGTGTGAGTACATCATAAATGGAATGAGGCATCAGTTTACTGTTGAAGATTTGTTTGAATGATGTGTCACATCCAGTATAGGCAAAATCACAGTTTATAATACAGTTTTCACTCGGGTTGTGTGGTGCCAACCTGCTGCAGACATGGTGTAAAGTACAAAATAAACTTTGATATTTATGTGTACACCACACTAGAATATACTTGAACACTGAACAGGATATTTTGAGAATGCTGGAAAACAAATTACTTGACATAATCTGGAGGGGTTTTCTGAAGACAACAAGTAGTTTGTAAATGTACGTATAAACTCAGATAGTTCTGTAGTAAGTAATCATTGTATAATACGTGTTGTAGTTTATTCAATGCAGAACTACATTTAAAAATATATAATCCCTATTATTTTCTTAATATCATTAACTCTTTTCTCTTTTTTTGCAGATTCTGACCACAATTATAACCTGTGTAAGCAGTGGGGGCACATTTGATTACATTCATTTGTAACACTACTTGAAGGGGTGTTCATAAGACATGACATCATGAGGTGACATTGTTTGAGATGTCTTTATGACAACTTGACATAACCAAATGCATCATAATAACCTGCTTTTGTCTCTGTCATGACAACTTGACATTACCAACATAACCTTTCATAAATCTGTTGTAAACATGACTGTCATGAGGCCGTTGTAATTTTATAACAGTGTCATTAATATTTGTCTTGACTTCAACTAAAGTGGTTCAAAAATGAATTTGTTATTGAAACCTTATGATATGTCAAAATTATTTTACAGATTATTGATACTTTTAATGAGCATTTTTATTAACAAATTTAGTGGAAAAATGTGATCAGAAAAATATTCATGACACAATTATAATTATCTCAAGACAGTTGTCATAGGCATGCATATTGGTGTCTTATGAACACTCCATTCAACTAAAGTGTTACCCATTTATTTTACTGATCTGATTAACTAATCCATTACTATTTGGTACCATTAGCAATGCTCATTCAACAAGTAAGATAGAAGTATAAGCTGCTCTGAACAAGGTCAATAAAACTGCTGCAGAGAAGCGATAGAGAAGCCAGTGTGTGTGTCTATGAAAGCTGTTTGCTTCTATCATGATCCACTTTTGTGCTTTAAATGGTCATGCCTGAGAATGGCAGAGTGTTTACTCCTTTAAAAATGAGGTCACAGTGCACTTGATAATAATGGCTTGTTTTTAGTGTTCAACATTTTGATTTCTGTAGACAATTGCTTCTTTTCTACAACTACAACTTTTCTTATGTTTTTAAATGAAGACTCGGTCACACTTTGTTTTAATGTACTAATTGACTATTAAAAAAAACAACATACGAACCAAAGACTTTTAGCTCAATAAACTACTAATTAGCTTCTTTTTAACAGTAAGGTTGCAGTTGTAGGGTTTAGGTATTGGGTTGAATTAGGGATGTAATATAAGATCATACTTTATAAGTGCTAATAAACAGCTAATATCTTATTAATAGGGAGGTAATAAGCCAGTAGTAAATGGTGTGAATTGTTACTTAAACTAAAGTGTTTTCCGAAGACTCTAATGCTTACCAAGGCTGTATTTATTATGCTTATCAGTATTTTTGTGGAAATACGTTAATTACATTAATTACAGTATTTAATCATCTTTGTTAATGTTAATGCAAATAAAGTTGTTCATTGTTGGTTCATGTTAACTCACAGTGCCTTAACTAATGTTAATAAGCATGAATTAGTATTTTAATAATGCATTAGTAAATGAACTATGATCAATAAATCATCTACAAGTGTTGTTCATGTTAGGAAATACATTAGCTAACATTAATGAAACCTTATTGTGAAATGTGACCATTCTTTACATCATTCATTAATGAGTAGATATACCTAGAAAAATAATTACTAAACATCTTTTGTAATATTCTATACATAGTGTCACTCTTGATCAATTTAATAATGCTTTAATGAATAAAATAATTATTTTTTGTATAAATCACACTTTCCCCAAAATCGTGAATGGTTTTCAACATACATTCCTAAATAAGCAAAACTGAAATGTTTCTTGTCCACCAAATCTTCATATTAAAATTATTTTTAAGGAATCATACTGTCAGAAAACAAAGAATGACATTTATTAAATAATGAAATGGCATTTTAAAATATATTAAAAGAAAAATTGCTGTGTTATATTGCAAATTATTTTTTGTGAACATAAGAGACTCTTTAAAATGTAAAAAAAAAAAAATAATATATCAAATGGATGAGTTAAAAATGCAAAAAGAGATCAGATTAACACTGCATGATGTACTATATAGCATATTCCATGTTAAATAGCCATGAATGTGCTAGAGAGGCTGGGCTGCTTGGTGTTATAAACACGGATGTCCTCATTATTCTGCCCATATGTTTATTTGTTTACTGGTGCTCATTAGACATGCAGAATTCTGTCTCTCATGAGAAGTGCCACTGAAATCCACATAGAGTCATTACCAACAACCTACAAATGTCAGCGGATTGTTGCATTTCAAACTGACTGAAAGTCACACAAAAGATGAAGCATGATATATTTCAGATCCTTTCAGCTGATATGAGAAAGGGTGTGAATTAAAAATGAGAAGCAGGCAGGCACTCAAAATAAGAGGAGACAGTGGAAATCTGAGCATTAAAATAACACAAAGGATTCCATAATATGTATTTCTGTAGTTCAGATTTTTAGAAACCGACCACATAAAATAAAATAAGTTAAAAACAGCAAAGTGTTAATTTGTGGCATATATATATGGTTAAACTTTACAATCAGGATTGTTAACATTATTTAACATGAACAAACAATAAAACGTTTTTCTACAGCATTTGTTCATCTTACTAGAATTTTCTACAGCATCTATTAAATTTTTTTTTAAAACCTTCCTATGTATGTTAACTTTAGTTAATGCACGTATATAACTAACATGAAAAATGTATAATTTAATTTATTACCAGCATTAGGTTTGGCCAGCATTTTTAATAGTTAATCATTTCTAGTAATTAAGCAATAAAATGTAGTATAAAATGTAGAAATAAAATTGTATAATATTATAAAATGAAATAAAATACTGTTATAAAATTTAAAGTAATCCATATTTTGAAGCTGGGATCCTTAAATTCTCAGAGAGTTTTTTTTTCATCAAATAATTTTTGTTCTGAAAATGACTGATAAGACATTTTGGCATATAAACTATTACATGACATTTTTCGTGGTTGTCTTTTCTAAACAAAGTTGAAAATATATTAAAGCTATTATTTCTTTCATATCTTTTCAGTAGATTTTTTCAGATCTATGGCACAATTACATTTAAAGCTGCATTACACTTACAATTATTGTTTAGATGCTTGAAATCCCCTTTTTGTCACTGAAAATTCATCAGGCTATTATAACTGATGCTCTCGTGGCTTATAATTGAGTTTTGTTTTTTCTGATATAATGAATGTATTCAAACAGCAAAAATTAAGCACTACTTGACATTAAAGGAAAAAATAAACAGTGGGAATTCATTCATATTCAATGAAATTAACATACAAAATATGTCCACAAAACAACAACAACAAAACAGATTTCCAGTGATGGTTTGTTAGGATAGGGCTCTATTTCGTCGAGATACATTCATTTTCCTTCGGCTTAGTCCCTTTATTCATCAGGGGTCGCCACAGCAGATTGAACCGCCAACTTATCCAGCATATGTTTTACACAGCGGATGCCCTTCCAGCTGCAACCCAGTACTGGGAAACATCCATACACTCTCATTCACACAAATACACTACGGCCAATTTAGTTTATTCAATTCACCTATACTGCATGTCTGTGGAGTGTGGGGGGGTAAACCCATGCGAACACGGGGAGAACATGCAAACTCCACACAGAAATGCCAACTGACTCAGCTGGGACTCGAACCAGCGACCTTGTTGCTGTGAGGCGACAGTGCTAACCACTGAGCCACAGTGGCGCCCTCGTCGAGATACAACTATTTGAAAATCTGGAATCTGAGGGGTCAAATAAAATACTCAAAATACTGATAAAATCATCTTTAAAGTTGTTCAAATTAGGTTATTAGCGATCCACATTACTAACCAAAAATTAAGTTTTGATATATTTACAGAATGAAAAGTTACAATATTTAATATAATGTTCAAATTATGAAAGAAAAATCAATGTGACCCATAAAATATATATATTTTTGCTATTCTTGTACAATATGAGACTTTTGGTTTTGTGGTACAGCGTCACATATGAAATCATACAAAATAATAAAACAAATAGTTTTGCAATTACCTTGCATGGAAAAAGTGATATGATATTTTTCAAAACACTCTTTCACGACAAGATGTCTTAGAAAGATAAAGGAATATATTCCTTTATTAACATCTGTCTAGAATTAAAGCAGCCAATTAATCATTTTGATGAAGCAAAACAGCATTGGATTTTGCCTAAATACAACAAAAGTTCTAAAAGTAATCTATTACAGGTTTAAAATGCAACTGCTCGGATTGTGTAAGGAAAAATGCAGGCACCGTTTGAACACCATAGTGTAAATGCTCCACTGAGTCAGATAAAAAAAAAAACCACCCAAATATCATTCAGCTAACTCAGTCCCCATGAAAAAAAAGCACTCGTCTTTTTTGAAAGAATGCATAGGTTTGCAGAACAGCTTCTGTCATGTCACCCCGTCTCCTTCTAGCACCCTAGTTAATACTTTATTGGCCTGAAAAAGAGGCTTTTATTAGATGTAGCACCTTAAGTTATGCATGGGTGTTTTCCTTCATGTATCTGGGTCAGCAGCCTTCAGTGTGTCGAAAACAGCAGATAAACACTGCCGGACAGCGCTGTGCTTTTAAAATAGAGGTCCAAATATATATATATATAAAAAGATGACAGATTTTACTGCACATTTTTTATACAAGTCAAAATCGCTGTGCTCTCCAGGAAACACTTGAATCAAGAGGATCGGCATCTGCTGAATGGGACAGCAGACGGCCCGTACGAGACCGGTGTTCACCGCAGCTGCAGATTCGGGAAAATGTCACAACTTTGAGTGGAGAGATCCATCAGTCCTTGTTAGACACATGATGGATGGACTTCAGTGCCCTTCCACCTCTGATTGCGCGTTTGTGTGTAGTGATAAAGACAATAACAAATGAGACACACTATTGTGATCTGTCCATCTACCCATACAGTACATCTATTCACAGCACACCTATCCCCTATGTGCCAATTTTTAAAATTCTTTTCAATGAGTATGCAAATGATCTGTCCATATTCATAAAGTAAGGTTGCTTTCACACCTGCTTGATTTAGTTTGATTGAATTACACTAAAGTTTGTTTTTATGTTTGAGCAGTTAGTTTGGGCAGGTGTGAATGCAGCGATCACCCAAAAACAGACCAAACAAGTGTATCGATACTTGCTTGAAGAAGTGGTTTCAGTAAGTTTCCAAATGTACACTGGAGCTGTTTGTTTAAGGTCAGAAGGTGATCCAAACTCGAACAGGGCCAACTGCAAAAACTACCGCACCTTTTTGGACTAAACCAGCTGCCATAGTCAGCTGCACTGTGTATTATAGGATGAGGGCAGGTATTTGTTTAGCAACATCTCCATTTATTAGCAACATTTCCATGGTAGCTCATAAACTTTTGCAATGCGTCTTCGCCATTTGCAGTGCATAAAACAAATTTCCCAGCCGCATTCGCACTTCATTCTCAAATTGTATAGTTTGTCTGAAGTGATGCATACAAACGATATAATGTATGATCAGGGATACATTCAGCCAGTGCAGTCGTTTCTCTGTACTAAGTGCCTCTTTGTGTATTATTGGGAGTTTCATAGGAATATTCATTATTTCTGAACATTCGAAAAGCAGTTTAGGAAAGGCGTTCAATGACACTTTTGGCCAATCAGTGATGTTGTTACATGACTGTATTTTGAATTGGTTTGGACAAGATCAATCAATCAATCAATCAACCAGTCAGTCAGTCTGTGTGTCTGTTTGTCTGTCTAACCACTTCGATCAACTTTTAATACTTTTTTTAAATAATGTTTAACAAATGAGCGGTGCAAGAAACAATTCTGCAGTGAGACTGAATGAATAAAAAAAAAATCAACTAAATCAATAACAATTTCAGAGCAGCTTGTAAATCAGCTTGACCTGTCAAAAAATGTGATTCATTTTTCATTCAGTCAGTCTGACTGTCTATCTGTCACATATATTATATACCTATATACTTCTTTCCAGTCTGGCTTTTGTTTGAAACTTTCTTCTGAATTTCTGTGATCTTCATTTTTATTTTATTCTTCACCAAAGTCCCTTTCAATGAAAGTCTGTTCACTTATCGGTCATATTTGTGACATGGATAACAACACCAGTGTTATGTTGCAATTGTATAAAACCAACAATTTTATGGTCAAAATTAATGACTTTTCTTTAAAAAAAAAAAAAAAAAATCATCAGAATCTTAAGTAAAGATCATGTTCCATGAAGATACATAGTAGATTTCCTAGCGTGCCTAGTATGCCTTGCTAAGTACTTCTTCTGGACAACTTTAAAAGTGATTGTCTCAGTATTTAGATTTCTTTTAAACCCTCAGATTTCAATTATTCAAATATTTGTATCTCTGGCAAATACTGTATTGTCCAATCCTAACAAACCATACATTAATGACCATACAAAATTAACCATTATCACTGGTTTTGTGGTTCTGGGTCACATTTGCAATAACTTCTTATTAACAATCATTTTACATATTGACTTCAGACTTCATTGCACTTTCTCCTATTCAAAGTAATTTGAAGGCATTTCTATAGTATACAAACTGTAATTCTGCGACAATTTGAGAATAACATCTGTTTTTAAAATAAAGTATACAGTAACTTAACCATCTACAGTACTTAATAGACGATATACTGTAAACTGCATCAGGCAGAACTTTATAAATAAGATTTCAAGCTTCACTTACACAGATGCTCTTCTCCTGAATGAAATGTCAATTGAATTTAAATGCACCACATTGCCATTTCAGAGTATATAATGGCTGGGTACATTTTGCTGCACCAAAATATCATAAGTGATACAAAAATGACGAAACAGGGACTTCATCCTAGGATCTTGTTTGCAGTGACAGTGTAGACCACTGTGAAAAAATGAAAAAATAATAATAATACAATATATATATAATGCAGAGATTTTATTGTAGGTAAATAAAGCGTATTTGCATCTGCTGCACCGTCTGTCTGTCATTCAAACCTTCGCCATCTGTTTGATACACCCGTTTACTACTATTAATACATTTACTACGGTTTATCTTTGTGTCATTCACATCTAACCATCCGCTGTGTCTGGGTCTGTCTGTAAAATCCCCAGACTACTCTGAGTGTTTTCGGGTTAAAAATGTCAAGGTTATCACAAAGTGCATAGACTGAGTCAACAATGTGACTATAAGATACCTTTCCAGTTTCTCATTAAAGATGCAGGAGGGTATTTTGGGAGCTGCTCATTCCTTTGGGATGGAAGCGGCAGAAGGGCATCTGAGCTTGCAAGTGATATACATCTCCTGCAAATCAGAGAGGACTATTCTCCCTCTGCGTGTCTCCCACTTGCTCTTGACATTAGCAAAATGCAAACCATGGCAGGAAGAGGGAAACACAAATGATTGCCAGATGTCAAGTATCATCATGGCCTGAGAGGCATTTATTGACCTCTCTGTGACACCCTTTTTTTGGGGACTTTTGTTTTATGCTGAGTATGTGGAGATTGAGGTCATATAAAAGTACTGTTGATTATTTTACACCTTGGCTTTTGGCAACAGGTGTTTTGGAAACTTGAAGGGATGACAGTGACAGATAAAGCTGAGAACATTTTGAAACAGCATGAGGAAAGATATGCATTTCAGATGTGCAAATAAAAGAATACAAAACCCTTTTCTTCTAAACTTTTTGAACTGAAATTCTTACAGGGAAAAACAGGGAAATATTATATCACTGTAAATAGAAAGAAAGAAAAAGAAAGAAAGAAAGAAAGAAAGAAAGAAAGAAAGAAAGAAAGAAAGAAAGAAAGAAAGAAAGAAAGAAA
>CAIGQV010017602.1:1959643-1983359 GCA_903798115.1 Danio jaintianensis | reverse complement strand
AAAGAAAGAAAGAAAGAAAGAAAGAAAGAAAGAAAGAAAGAAAGAAAAAGAAAAACGTTATGATTTTTCATCTACACATCTATATATTTTTATTTATTCATAATATAATTTTTTCACAGTATAAGTTGGGTCTTCATACAAGAAAACTACATAGATGCCATTTATATCTTAGGATGGCAGTCCCTTGCAAAGGGTGATCACATTTGGAGGTCTGTGGCACCTAAAATATTGAAAATGACCTGAAAATGAAGTATACATGTATAGAAATTATCTTACTTGTAATAGCAAGTTCATATACAGTATATAAAATATAAAACACTTTATTTTGTCAAGTGGGTCTTTTTTGAAGAAATCATCGTATTAGGGTCTGCCACCAGGGTTGGATTTACATACATACTGAAAGTAAAGGAAATGTTTAGCTCCTGTGTTTCCTATAAATATATATAGTAATATTACCACCCCAAAACACATGAAGTGAAAAATCATTCAGCATGCGCTCAGTAAATAAAAATCAAATATTGTTTTTTACTCATTTCAGAACAGAAAATGGTTTAATGAAGGAATAACTGACTTCAACAGAGTGTAAAAATGTTGTGGATGCACACTTATCTCGGTTGTGCGTTATTTTTCTAATAATTCAACAACCTGGAGTCATTTCATCTGCATACACTACAGTTACTGCTCCTCAAGACACTATTAAGATGTTTTATTTCAAGACATTTTGCCAAGCTTTTGTTTTTAAAGTGCTCTTGTGTGTAGGACTAATTTTTTTTTCTGCATCTTATCCCGCCGTTGGGCCGTTGATATGCAGAGTAATGCAGTCATTACAGAAAGAGAGAGAGAAAATGAGAGGGAGAGAGAGAGATATTAAGCTTCCAAACTAATACTTTCAGTTGCGATAAATTGATAAATGTATGTCACTGTACATATACTTTGCACTGGACATTTTAACATCATTCTTGTAAATAAATACCACCATTTTTTTACACTTCCGGCATAAGGCCATTTTTTGTGAACTGTTTAATTTTGGGATTTTAGGTTTTTTTTGTTTTGGTGTTCGGTGTCGGACATCCCACGCATGGTAATGGACCCACTCTGGGAAAACTATGTTATTGCGGCGTGACAGTTTGGGATCGAAGTGGCGATGTCGCAGTTGGGCAAGTTGAGCACGCATGATACGAGTTTGTGTTTGCCTATTAGAATAAAAAAGATAACATGCTTACCATAGAGAGTAAAACCAAATTTTGTGGGAAAAACGTGGAAATTGTAAGCCATTTTATCTTTTTGTATGCTATATTTATTTGCTTGATCAGAGTTTTGAGCAGAGGGGGGGGGGGGGGGGGGGGGGGGTTGATTATTTTGCTGTTGTAAGTAGCCAGCAGTATATAGATAAAAAACATTATGTGTAATTAGCCACCCTTTCAAGACATACAGTAAAAGCATATGCATGAGCTGGATCTGTCACATCATAACTACTGATTATTTGCACTGGGTCACTTCATGCATTTTTGCACATAAACTGCATTGCAATCCTTTCACAGTCATTGTATTAAGTATATAAAGAGTTAACATTAAAGGGATAGTTCACCCAAAATTGAACATTTTGTCTCTATTCACTCATCCTGAAGTGGTTAAAAACCTTTATGAGTTTCTTTTTTTCTGTTGAGCATGTAAGACAATATTTTGAAAATGTTTGAAACATATAGCCATTGACATCCATAGTAAGAAAAACAAAAACTATGGAAGTCAATGTTTAAAGGTTTCCAAGATTCTTCCAAATATGATATTGTTCAACGAAAAAAAGAATCTCAAACACAAGTGGAGGATGAGTAAATGATGACAGAATTTTCCTTTTTGGGCGAACTATCTCTTTAACAGAGGCCAGAGACACTGGAGATGGAGTAAAGATTTACCAACAGATAAAATAATGTATACCATAAATTTTGTACATAAACTGTAAGGTACAGTGGGGGAAATAAGTATAAGTATTGAACAGATCACCATTTTCCTCAGAAAACATGCATACATAAAGGTGCTGTTGACTTGAAATTTTCACTGGATGTTGGTAACAACCAAAGAAATGCATAGATGCAAAGAAAACAAAACTAATTAGTTTACAAATTAAGTTATGTGTAATAAAATGAAATGACACAGGGAAAAAGTATTGAACACATGAAGAAAGGGAGGTGTAGGTAGGCAGTGAAAGCCCAGACAGCAGCTGAAATCTCTCAGTTAGGTTTGCAGCAGCCCTCTGCAATGCGTCATTGAAAATTAATATTAACTGCTTAAGTTCAACATCTACATTAGCAGGATGTTGAAGATGAAACCAGGGTGGACATTTCAGCAAGACAATGATCCAAAAAACAGCCAAGGAAACTCTCAAATGGTTTCAGAGAAAGAAAATCAAGCTGTAGAATGACCTGGCCAATCACCTGACTCCAATAAAAAATACAAAATAAAGATCAAATTTCACAGACGAGACCCAGAGAACCATCAAGACCACCCACATATAGGTAACAGATCAAGATACGTGTATTTGTCATGTGTGCCCAGGGAGAGGGCTCTGAGGGCAGAAAGATGTCTGAGCTTGGGGCATTCTTCCCATCAAGAGAGACAGAGAGGAATACGAGCTCAGCATCTAGCCTGATCCCAGAAAGTTCCCCCTCCCTGTGCTTGGTATGGATCTGGTTAAAGGTGTGGAGCTGGGGTGGAGGAGGGATGCAAAGTTGATGAGATGACTGAGGTAAGACAAGCTTGGTTATTTATGGGAATAAATCTCTTTGATTCTGATTGGACGATTAGTGTTATTGCTGATAGAGAATTCACTGTGTTTACTATCTATGTGTGCTTCTCCCAAAAGTAGTTTAAAAAACTTCACTATGAGAGGTGTCTTTAAGCTGCCCTTTTATATAAAGTATTAAATGCGTTTCAGTAGATCAGTACTTTCTCCTTGTGTCATTTCATTGTTATTACACATAACTAATTTTCTGATTTGTTTTGTTTTGTTTTATTTTTATGTTTGTATTGTTTGGGTTTTTAACAAAACCTGGTTCAATTCCATGTCAACAGCTCCTTTAGAAATATTATTCCCAGGAAAATACATGTTTTCAGTACTTATTTCCCCCACTGTATTTTTGTACATATAAGGTACCTTTATTTCTTTGTATAAATACAAAACAATCTCTGATATCCATACCAGTACACGCATATAATCAAAACTACATAATTTTAATTTATTTAGCCTGCAGTGCTCAAAAGCAGAAAACAGGGCGGGAAAAATATTGTGATTATTTGCTCCACAGGCCAAATCTGAAAAAAATGTGCCAAAAACAATTAAAGGTACCATTTAGTGCATCAATTCTTTGATATCTACATAAGATATGTGGCTTAGGTAATTTCAGAAATTCTAAACGGTTTTATATGCTCATTTATAACCACAGGAAGAACCTATAGAAGGAAAAGCTGTGTCTGTTGCCTCAATACAAACCCTCTTACTCACTTCCCTTTGGCTATTCCCTGCTTTACCAGGGGTTGCCACAGCAGAATGAACCACCAATTACTCTGGCAATTGTTTTACACAGCAGATGTCCTTCCTGAGTACAACCCTCAGTGCTAGGAAACACCCACACACTCTCCAATTCACACTTTTTTTTTTTTTATAATTGTTTTTTAGGGGTTTTTCACCTTTAATTTGGATAGGACAGTGGAGATTACAGACAGGAAAATATTGGGAGCGGAGAGAGGGGTAGGGTCGGCAAAGGACCTCGAGCCGGGAATCGAACTCGGGTCGCTGTGAGCACAATGGTGCTACATGTCGGCGCACTTAACCACTTGGTTATTGGCGCCAACCAATTCACACTCTTTGTCCAATCCACCGCATGTACATTTTTGACAATCTCAATTATGTTACTGCTGCATGTATTCTCATACGTGCCATTTCTCTTAAATCCACCAGAGGCTGCTGAGTACATTTCTGCCAATCTCAATGTCCTTGTCGCGCAGGTGCGTGAGAGGGAAGCTGGATGGCTTGTCATGTGTATCAGCTTGCTATCGTCTGACCCACCCATCCACCTCCATCCCTAAACCCAACTGATAGTGTTTTCAAAAGCAAGCTAGTAGAGAAATCCATACACGCTTTTACCACGATTTGACACTGCCTTTTAAAATTTTACCTAGTTTCTGGAATTGTCCTTTTGGCGGACTCAAACTCCAATCAACATCTCAAGTCCAAAGCTGTTTGTGGCGAATTACCGAGGAAACTGTTTAGGTCAGAAAAGCCATCCATACAAAGGTAAGTGCCCAGACGTATAATGTGAAATGGAAAAGAATTTGTCAAGATGTCCTCGCTGCAGTCTGTATCACAATGACGTACTGGACCAGCTCCAATACGTAGTGGACATTGTAACACCCATTAAGGTAACGCCCATACTACTGTGATGGTTTGATTTAGGGTTGGTGGAGGTGTAGACGATCATCCACTACGTAATGGACTCGGTCCTGTACGTCATCAAGCTGCGGGCTGCAGCGAGGACTGTCTCGAATTTGTCAGCAGCAATGCCTAGCAGCATTTGTTTTACACATGTTATGACCTGTTGGTTTGTGGCTGTGGTTGTTCCTCTCCCTCTCTCTGTGTTTCTCTTTCTGTTCTTACCATTTCCAGATGGGGCGTGGCTTATGATTGGTCCATACGAAGCACTACGCATGATAACAACTACCGGATCCCACACTGGCTCCTTGTGTGCCCTACATTGCTATCTGCATCTTTCATCACCTTTTGTGCATTTTGTATCATTCTGTGTTGTTGTGTCATCGTATCGTTGAGTTTGTGGGATATTTGGAGAACGTTGCATCAATTGAATGCTAATTTGGTCATGTATGTTCGTTGCTTTGGATTGTTTCAGATCTGAGCGAAAGAATGGTGTGTTTTTGTTTTTTTCCTTTTACTGACTTTTGCCTGTCTAGCAACCATGATTCTGCTTCATGTCCTGATGTGTGTATACCTTATTTGTTTCACTGAAGGGAAGTAGGAGACTTAACGCCATTTTGTTTATACGGTACTGTTAATATTGTCTTTTGTTAGAGAGTCAGGTAAGTCATAATGTATTTTATTTTTATATATTATTATATACTAAGAGGTTATTTAGTTTCTAAAATAAGCTTGTTTTGTTTGTTATTTTGGCCTGGTCGGTCTCTGAAGATATTCTCATCTGTAAATAAATAAACACATTTATTTTTGACATGTCTCTCTGGTTTGACGCATTCTGTTATTTCCATCCTATTATTAAACTTTACCAAAACTTTTTCTTCCTTTCCTGTTGCACCCTAACCCGCTAGAGGTTGTAACACACACAAAATGCAACCATATGTAGGTAGCCCGGGGCACATATTTCCCGGTTCTCAAATATGTAGTGCTGGGCACAATAAGGCCCCCAATAAGTCTGTGTTGTATGCTAACCATTTAGCTAATGCGCCACTCTCATTACAAACATACATTGCAAATTTCACAATATACATGTTAAAAAATAAAAGATAAATCAATTTATAATCTGTATATTCCACATTTTGTGTTCTGACGAGCTTTGAACGGCGACACGGTGGCTCAGTGGTTAGCACTGTCGCCTAACAGCAAAAGGGTTGCTGATTGGAATCCCGGCCGATCTTTGAACACTGCGTGGTTATACATGGCTGGCTGCAGAACATAACTAATTTACTTTTACTTAAAGCCTGTCTTGTTTTCAAAAAATAAGAGTTGCAAGTATAATACAAGTATAATATAAGTATAATATTGTTGTAATCTCACTAGGGAACTTTGTGGCCAATCAAACACTACCTGGGGACTGCATATTAATGATTCTGTGTGGATTGTAAGAGTTTGTATTTTGTTCCAATTGGCCTATTTTTACAGGAATTTTACACTGACAAGATTTACATGAGAACAAGAAAACAGTGGTGTTTGAGGCTCACGGTATGCCATTTCCATAGACTGAATAATTTAGCTATGCCTACTGGTATATCCAGATTTTTATTCTATGACATCTTTAATATTTTGAAGCCTATAGCCAACAAAATGAAAGCCTGTTTACAAAGAATGTATGACCTTTTTGGGCCTGTCTCTTTATCATTTTATCATTATAGTAATCATTCATAGTTTAAACCAGACTTTACTCTTTCTAAATGGACCAACATATCCACATGTGTTTGAAAGCAGTGAAATCCACACTGTTTTATACCCATTTTATATATTGTCAAGATAATATATTCACAAAGTCCAAAGTGCTCTATCGACACAGCCTCTTTTAGATCTCCTCTCTCACTCTCTATTTGGCATTATTTTCCAATAGAAGGATCATTCCGGCATATGAGATGGGTGACAGCAGCAGTATTAGAGAAACGCTGCTGCAAGGCAATGGATCTCGTGCCGTTAAATGAAAGAAAAAAAAAATGGATGCCAAGGCACGCTGTTCTTCCAAGGGTGAAAAATCCTTGTAAAAGGTAATCTCATATGGAACCTCAATATCCCTCAGAGCAATCTTTGAAGCTCTTTTGCCAATGGAGAGTGCGAGAACATGAGAGTTCAAGAGATGAGCAGCTTATGAATATCATATATCACGATAAGATTACAGCAAAACACTTGTGACATTACATTAGGGAAAGCTTTACAAAACCATCTGTTAATTGGATAGTCATTATGAGGATATGCTACGGTGTCCTTGTTTTAGGAACAACATAGATTTAGGTAGCACTTTATTTTAATGGTCCCCTTAGACATTCTGTTGACTTTAAGAATCTTTAAAACTAAATGTCAGCTAGAAGTCATTAGAGTTTTAGTAGACTGTCTACTTAATATCACTCCTTAAAATGTTCTCATTCAAATCATTCTACTATATATAAGCAACTTTGTAAGTTCACCAACTTATTCCATTAACCCTAACTGCTAATACTCTACTGAGAGTTACTTACAAAGTTACTAACTGTATACAGTTACCATTATCTTAAAAGGGGACCATTGAAATGAAGTGTAACCCAGCTTTATTCTAAACTTTGTTTCCTGACATAGGTTTCACCAGTGGTTCATAACTGGTGTGTCGCAACCTAAAAACTGGATACAGCACAGCATGCTATATGTGCTCATGCTCTCATTCATTTTCTTTTGATATTCTTTATTCCCTTTTGGTGCTTTCAAAAAGAAGTAGGACAGGAAACAAGCACAACAACTTACTATCCTAACCAATAGTGGATAGAGACTCGACCCTGATCGAAGGTCCCTGAGGGCCAAATTCGGCAACGCATACAATCATGCATACAGTAGTTAGGGCAGCAAAATAAATAGGTTTTTAAAAAAGGAAAAGAAGTTGCTTCACATGTCTATTTTTGTTAATGTCAAAGGCTGGGCATTCAATCAAATTCTACAAAAGTCCATCAAGTAAAATCTTTTTCCCAACAGTGGCCATGTTTGCAATGCCTCCGGGCAAATATTTTGGGCTTGCAAGACCAAGTCTTGTCTTTCTGAATGGGGAATTCTGAAACTGCTTAACAAAATCACAGTTAAATTACATACAGTGGGTACGGAAAGAATTTAGACCCCCTTAATTTTTTCACTCTTTGTTATATTGCAGCCATTTGCTAAAATCATTTAAGTTCATTCTTTTCCTCATTTATGTACACACAGCACCCCATATTGACAGAAAAACACAGAATTGTTGACATTTTTGCAGATTTATTAAAAAAGAAAAACTAAATATCACATGGTCCTAAGTATTCAGACCCTTAGCGGTGACACTCGTTTATTTAACTCAGGTGCTGTCCATTTCTTCTGGTCATCCTTGAGATGGTTCTACACCTTCATTTGAGTCCAGCTGTGTTTGATTATACTGATTGGACTTGATTAGGAAAGCCAAACACCTGTCTCTGACCTTACAGCTTACAATGCATGTAAGAGCAATTGAGAATCATGAGGTCAAAGGAACTGCCTGAAGAGCTCAGAGACAGAATTGTGGCAAGGCACAGATCTGGTCAAGCTTACAAAAAAATGTCTGCTGCACTTAAGGTTCCTAAGAGCACAGTGGCCTCCATAATCCTTAAATGGAGACGTTTGGGATGACCAGAACCCTTGCTATAGCTGGCCTTCCGGTCAAACTGAGCTATCGTGGGAGAAGAGCCTTGGTGAGAAAGGTAAAGAAGAACTCAAAGATCACTGTAGCTGAGCTCCAGAGATGCAGTCGGGAGATGGGAGAAAGTTGTAGAAAGTTAACCATCACTGCAGCAGCCCTCCACCAGTTGGGGGTTTATGGCAGAGTGGCCCGACGGAAGCCTCTCCTCACTGCAAGACACATAAAGGCCTGCGTGGAGCTTGCTAAAATGGTGAGAAATAAGATTCTCTGGTCTGATGAGACCAAGATAGAACTTTTTGGCCTTAATTCTAAGTGGTATGTGTGGAGAAAACCAGGCACTGCTCATTAACTGTCCAATACAGTCCCAACAGTGAAGCATGGTGGTGCCTACTCACACCTGCAGCTTCTCCACGATCGATGTCAAGCATTCTCCAGCCCCCGTGCTTAGACTGCAGCTCTGCACAAGAAGCTTGGCCAGAGGTGAAATGGTCGTGCCCAACTGAGCCTGGTCTCTCTCAAGGTTTTTTCCTTCATCAATTGGTGAAGTTTTGTTCCTCGCCACTGTCATCACTGGCTTGCTTGGTTTGGGACTTATGGAGCTGCGTATTGATCGATTTGCTCTTCAGTGTTTGAACTTTCAGCAGTGAAAATTAAGCCACACTTAACTGAAGTAATTTGAACTTTAACTCTGAAAACCGGACTGACACAGTTTCAATTTCAATTTACTAGAACTTCTATGTTAAGCTGCTTTGACACAATCTACATTGTAAAAGAAATAATATAGAAATAAAGATTAATTGAATTGAATTGAATTGGTGGTAGCATCATGCTGTGGGGGAGTTTTTCAGCTGCAGGGACAGGACGACTGGTTGCAATCGAGCGATGAATGTGGCCAAGTACAGGGATATTCTGGATAAAAACCTTCTCCAGAGTGTTCAGGACCTCAGACTGGGCTGAAGGTTTACCTTCCAACAAGACAATGACAGCTAAAACAACAAAGGAGTGGCTTCACAACAACTCCATGACTGTTCTTGAATGGCCCAGCCAGAGCTCTGACTTAAACCCAATTGAGCATCTCTGGAGAGATCTAAAAATGGCTGTCCACCAAAGTTTACCATCCAACCTGACAGAACAGATGATTTGCAAGGATAAATGGCAGAGGATCCCCAAATCCAGGTGTGAAAAACGTGCATTCCCAAAAAGACTCATGGCTGTATTAGATCAAAATGGTGCTTCTACTAAATACTGAGCAAAGGGTCTGAATACTTAGGACCATGTGATATTTCAGTTTTTCTTTTTTAATAAATCTGCAAAAATGTCAACTATTCTGTGTTTTTCTTTCAATATGGGGTGATGTGTGGACATTAATGAGGGAAAAAAATTTACTTAAATGATTTTAGCAAATGGCTGCAATATAACAAAAAGTGAAAAAATTAAGGGGGTCTGAATACTTTCCATATTCACTGTATTTCTGATTAGTATCAAAATCGGAAATTGTGTCGACGCCGATAGCCTAGTGGTTAGTGTGTTGACATATAACACCAGTCCGAATCCCAGCTCATGGATCTTTCCCAATCCTATACCCCCTCTTTCTCTCTCCAACTTTACTTCACAGGACAAGCAACTGTCCTGTTATTAAAGGCAAACCGCCATGAAAATTGGAAATTTACTGTCTTGCAGATAATTTTTCTTGTGTTTAAATAGCACAATGACTTTAGAAGTTATAGCAACTGGCTCTTTTAGTTAGAAAGTAGAACTTACAATGTCTTGACCATAGATTTTGTTGTAAATAATTTGTCACTTAAAGGGATAGTTCAACCAAAACCATTAGTTACACCAAACCGCACCCCTAATCCTACCAGATTGTACAAATTAATACAAATTAGCCACTAAATCAAAAATGTACAAACGTCCGTGAGTAGATGATGATTTTCATCAATTTACTGTTCACAAACCTGTTTCAGTTATTTTTTTCTGTTGAACACATAAGAAGTTTTCTGAAACACAAATCTGGTAAAACATACAAACTGGTAACCATTAACTTCCATAATATTTGTCTGTTCTACAATGGAAGGCAATAGTTATCAGTTTCTGGCATTCTTTAAAATATCTTCTGTTGTGTTCAACAGAAAAAAGAACCCTCTGGAACCTCTTGAGGGTGAGTAAATAGTGAGTAAATTTTCATTTTTGGGTGAACTCTCCCTTTAAATGCAGACAAATAAGACAGCAAAACTTATGTAAAGGAAAAAGGTGATATTTAGAATGAGCTTACAGATGAATCTACATGGTTATACAGTTTTTTTGCTTATAAATTTGTTTTAGTTTTCCTATTATACACTGCTATTAAAATTTTTGGGGTTGGTTAGATTTCTTTGGAAGAAGTCTCTTCTGCTCATCAAGGCTGCATTTACTTAATACACAAATTGTAATATTATGAACAATTATTATTGTTTAAAATAATTTGATGAATCATTATTCTCATCTTCTGGGTCACATGATCCTTAAATATCATTGTGATATGCTGATTTGAAGCTCAATAAACTTTTTATGATTAGAAATGCTGAAGACAGTTATGTTGCTTAATGTAATATAATGTAATGTGTATTTATATAGCGCATTTATTGTGTATGGTCATACACTCAAAGAGCTTCACAATCATGAGGGGGGTCTCTCCACACCACCATCAGTGTGCAGCATCCACTTGGATGATGCGACGGCAGCCACAGGACAGCTACTGGTAGAGTGGAGAGACAGTGATGCAGCCAATTCGGTGGATGGGGATGATTGGGAGGCCATGATGGGTAAGGCCCTATGGAGGGATTTGGCCAGGTCACCGGGGTTACACCCCTACTCTTTACGAGAAGTGCCATGGGATTTTTAATGACCTCGGTTTAACGTCTCATTTGAAAGACGGCGATCACTGACAGTATAGCGTCCCCTTCACTTTACTGGGGCATTAGGACTCACACAGACCGCAGATTGAGCGCCCCCTGCTGGCCTCACTAACACCACTTCCAACAGCAACCTAGTTTTCCCATGTGGTCTCCCATCCAGGTACTGACCAGGCTCAGCCCTGCTTAGCTTCAGTGAATAACCGGTCTTGGGCTGGAGGGTGAGATGGCTGTGGTTTTAATACACTTAAAGAACAGCATTTTAAAACTGCAGCATTTATTCAAATGTATTTGCTGTCAATTAAAAGCATCATCACTGAACAGTGCATAGTGCATATTTGACTTTAAGTGATATTTTTGTACAGTTTTAACAGTGTTAGTGTTGGGTGGTCACTCTGTGCCCAATTTAAAATCTGTGTCCTGAAGCAAAGCCATTTGAGAGCATTTGAATTATACTGATTAAATGCATAATGATGCGACTAAAATGAACTTTGTTTAACTTATTATACTCCTGAGACAGCTGTAAGTCTTCTTACAGCATTCTCTCCCTCTCTCTCTTACGCACACGCACACGCACACACACACACACACATACCCACAGGAACCTATTAACGCTGTTCATCAGATCCATCCACCCTAACACCTGTTTCACAATTAATGCCACTCATTGCCTTTAGGGGAAATTTGCAATCACTATAAAATCCGAATAACATTGCAAGCCTGTCTCTGTTGCTTATTATAAATTCTGACCCGGGTCCTGCCCCGACTGTCTGGAATTACATTAATGAAGGGGAATTCAATAATAAACCAACACATTCTCATTTTCACTGCGGTGTTTGATGGAACGGCACTCATCCATGTTCGCTGCATTAAATCAGCACATTCCATCGAATCTAACTTAATCTTGCCAGTTAAATCCTTTATTTTTATTAAGGTCTCCACTGTGCTAAAGAAAGCTGGCCGTCCGTTTAAAGTTGAAGCAAAACAGACAGAGGTCGGAAATGATTCCCGTTTCTGTCATATCAAATGATAAACCATCCAGAGGTGCTAAGTGTTCAACAGCAAACACATTAATCTGTCATTTCCCTTCACTGCTGTGTGCTACATGAAATGAATTATGCATCATTTTTGCCCAGTGATGTGTTGATCTAAGGATTAGGAGCTGTGTGTTTTTGTGCTAGCATGAGCGTGTCCACCATGACAACTGATACAGTCAGTCATGTAGGGAGAGGAAAAGCCACAAGGAATGATTCAAATCAGTGCATATGTGAACAAGTGACAGGCGGTTTGGGATTCATGCCATTCAATAGGTGCTAACAGTGGAAAACCCCTTTCGTTGGTGCTTGTTGTCATTGTGCTGTCAACCTGTGTGAGTTTTTGATTAAAAATGTTCTGTAACTCCGGAATTCAATTCTCTTTGGTGTCACATCAAGGTCTTCCACATGCATGTTGTCTATCTTAGATGGTGGCAGCTATCAGTTTGAAAAAGTAGTAAAAATTTCTAGGCAGACGGATATCTTGGAAATGGATATGGTGGAGTAAAACAAAAGTTCTCTCTAGCTTCGCTGTTTTCCTATCACGTGTAGATTGAAAGCTTTCCTTTCTCTTCGTCAATTCTTGAGACACTCATAAGCTACTAAGTGATAATAGTTCACCCCAAAATGGAAATGTATTCAAAATTTACTCAAATTGAGATTTTTTTTTTAAATAGTAGAAACTGCTAGCTATTGACATCCATAGTAGGAAAAAATGGTTACCAGTTTTCAACATCCTTCAAAATATCTTTGTTTGTGTTCAACTAAAGAAAGACAAACAGGTTTGGAACAAGTGAAGGCTGAGTAAATGATGACATAAATTAAAATGTAAAGCTCTTTGTGATACAAATATGAAAATAAAAACACACCCTTTGAAAACAACTCAACAAACACAGCGGTATCACAAACCAGTATACAATGCTTTGTCTGTGAATGACAGTTTTATATGGATAATGTTATTAAAACACTTTGATACTGTTTCCAACTCATTGATTATTATTACCAATCGAAGCAGTGGCTGTTTACATAGGACATGCCTCTTAAAAAGATAGTTCACCCCAAGCTTCAAATTCTGTTATCATTTACTGTATAATGTAAATGATAACAACATACTGTAAATGTGGTTACCAACATACCAACAAAAGAAAAAACTCAATAGGTTTTGTACAAGTGAAGCGTGAGTATACTATTGTTATAGTTATTTCAGAATAGTTTTTGCATGTATATTTGAATTTTGTAGATGCAAAAAAATTATTAACATTATAAGTCAAGTTTAGCATCATGATTGGTATAAAATTACAGCACACTGTGAGTTTATATTTTTAGAGTTTGCTTTTGCATCTGATCAGCTGCATCTTTTGCATCTGATCAGAGCAGCTGGACCATGAGATGGTGACGCATGATGTAAGATTTAACAAGCAATTAGGAACCTACATATTGAAGAATTTCACAAGAGTGTGAAAGATATTCTAGATTTCACAGCAGAATCAAGATGGTCACACATTTGTTGTGTTTACAGATTGTGAAGCTGCTCGATTTGAAAATGACTTCTGTGACCCATGCTTCATAGACTGCTACATTAAAAAAACAATAGATAATAGACCACCCATGAAATTTTGCTAATTAAACCGCATCTTATCTACAGACGGTCAGTGATGAGTCGGGCAAATATTCATTTAATGTCTTCCGTTTCTATAATAAAATGATTTAATGAAGCCGCCATTTCAGTCAACAGAAATTTCCTTTTCCATTTTCTTGTGCAAGACTTTATTCTTCTTTTATCTGTTTATTAGGACTGAAGCATCGAAGATGGTATTTCCTGGTGACAATGGGCACCAGGGTTCTGCACGCAAAGTAAAATTAGCTTTGGCATCAAGAAGCAGACCTGTGCGAGTCCCGTTTCTGTGACGCACATCAGATGGCCACATGTCCCTCTTCCCCCAATGTGCTGGAAGAAATAGGCTGGCAGCCTGTCCTCTGGGTGTGAAATCAGAGCCAGTTCTCCTTGGTGGAGTTCTCTGAGCGTGGGGAGACCATGCTGACCTGAATGCAATCCCGATGGGGGGGCTTCTGCCATTGTAGCATGGCAGCAATGGTGGCTACGGTCTCTGAGCCAACAGAAATATGCTGCTTGCCTCGAGGAGCATGAACCGTGGCCCAGTAAATGGGATGGGATGGTGCCTTAGGTGGGGGGCCGATATGTTGCGACGAGTACACACGTTCTGTTTTTAGACGTAGCCAATGATTGCATCAGTCCAGAGACTGGTAGAAAAAGATGAAAAATGGTTCACGTTTTAATTGTAAATAATACTACTACTACTACTATTATTATTATTATTATTAAATTAGCGATTCATTTTTTGGATTTGTCATTGGAAAGCAGAAAATACTGGCAAATTACTGAAGAAATCCTCTTCATCCTTATTTATCAAGCTTCTCAAAGTGACATGAATTCCTAAAAGCTTATAATTCATGGAATTTACACCTATTTTCAAACTTGAAAAAACTTATCACATTTCTTAAAGCTAAGAGCCATTCTTACTCTTTAAACTGTTTGAAGTTGCCATTAGGAGCTTGTGATGGTGCTGTGAAGACAAAAATGTGAGTAGATCTTTCAGGAGAGGAAATGTTTGATATCGTTTGATTAAGCAGGTATCATCTTTATTAGCGACTGAGTGAGGGATGTCATGTCAATGTTTATTGTACTTTTAGTTTATGTTTCATTTCCATTTTGTATATTACAAAGTGTGACAATTTGTATACATGTACAGTAATACGTAATTTGTATGAATTTGTAAGATCTTGTTTGTACATTTTAGTATGATTTGCTCATTGCTAATGAAAGTTGCGTTTAGGGGTGGGATATAGGAGTTAAATCCTATGAATTCCTACAAATTAGCCACTTTTATGCTAATCTTTTTTGTTAAATGTGTTTTGAATTTCACCATTCAGTGTGATTTTTTTTTTTTCTGAGAATATTCTTAAATAATGAAATCTATTGAGTGATTGGTCCATGCCTATGTTGTCATCCAAAATCCCCCTGTGGCACAGCAAAGTATCGTAAACTACCTGACTCTTTTTTATTTAGGATTTAGTCCTACACCTCATTTCAATTATGATTGATAATTAGATGCTTGATAACTAACTTTATAGAACAGATTTTAAGCATTTTTTTGTTCTTAGTAGTGTCCTTATAAGTAATTTTACAGGCCCTTTTAACTTGTCTCACATCTTATGCTTTCAAAAATAAAACTGTAATCTATATTTAATTTTTTCACTTTGCTTGCTCTAATTTTTTCACCTGCTTTGGAGTAAATAGTAAGGATTATCATCCAAGTTTACGATTGTTTATAGATGTAATTCAGCATTACAAGATTATATTCCACATAGAATTACTGTAATTGATTAAAAATTAAAAGAATATAAAGGACTTTTAGATGCTTTAAAAAGATATTTTACAAAATTACTTTTAAATGATTGTGGAGTTATTCTTTGTTAGCACTTTTAATGGTGCCAAGAATAGCTGTAACTTGTCAAATGCTTTAGTTTTGATAAAAGACATGCGGCAGGATTTGTAAATGGCATTAGCACACAACAATATTTAATAATAGCATTTCAAAGAGCTCACATATCACTAGATGATAAATCAACTCGCCCTGTCACAACAGAGAAGTCATTTTTCAGTCTCTGGAATTATGAAAATGGAGCAGGAGTAAAGTTAAAAGTTAGAGGTCTATTTGATGGCTTAAAAGTTAACGTGCCTCTATATCAAATCAGATTTCTGCAATGAGAGATTTCAGCAGAAAGACATGCTTGAAGAAGGACATTCGCTGTAAATGGACTTATTGCAAGAAGTGCCAACGGGAAGAATAATCACACGGATGAAGAATGTAATATGTAAGCACAAATCCATTCTGCACTCTCCGCTTTTTAGGCTTTTGTATCAAATTATCCACTTGTTAAGTTGTGACATTTGGAATAATGTTTCCGAGTCCAAGGCTCTTCTCATCGGAATTAAAAAAAGTCTTTCTAAATAGCCATTTATGGCCACTGTTTAATCATATTACACATTAAAATAAATCTTTTATAAAATCATGGTGTCCACTACAGTGTAAAAAAAAATCTGGAAAATTTACAGTAAAAAAAAAAAATTGCAACTCTGGTTGCCGTATATTTACAGTCAAATATACGATAGAAACTTTCAAAGAAATGTACATATTTATCATAAACTATCATATTTCATTAATTTAGTACATCATATTACATTATACATCAAATATGTTTTGAAGTACTAAACATCTACACGTTGTATCTTTGATAGACAGAGATAAACACAACCAAAAAAAGGTGTTGATGAAACACATCACAAACACCTCTTCCCACAAGCAAAGAAACGTATATCGACGATGCTCAGCGTCATACACAATGACTAAACACCATCATGGAAATGCATAAAACTAATATTATTTATCAATATTAGAAGTAACATAAAACTCGAATGTGCATAACTGATGAGAAAAATAGTAATAGTAATGTCAACAAAATAAAACACAATAAGTGAAAATATATGATATATTGTCATACAGGGAATTCTGGGAAAATCCATTTACCTTTTTTTACCGTATATGTTTAGGAAACTGTACAGGTTACAAATGTTTACTATATAGTTTTTGCAGTTTTTTTTTTTACCACAGTCACTTTTTTTTTACAGTGTACAATCTCGGGAATATATTTGAAATCTAATTTAAATAAGATAAAATAACAAAACAATTTGTTGTCGTGACTTTTTGTCATATAATTTTTTTACAGTGTGCAAACACCAATATTTTAATGATTTATAAAAGAGGAATCTGACCATCTGAGATTAGGCATAGATATAAACATTACAATCATGATTTTCTATAGTATTACAGCACACTGTAAGCATATATTATTACCATTTGTTGTTCATTTTTCTTATCAGATTGAGCCAAATCGGACCCAAATACGGTGATGCATGAAATAAGTCTTCACAAGCAGATAGTGAGTTTTGCACAGAAAAAAGGTAAGGTCTGTATAGAAGAAACAGATGTGTCTTCTGCACCTGCATATTTGTAAGCAGCCCTTCGTTTTGGATGTTTGCGTTGGCGCACAGCTCAGAATAAATACAACGTAATAGATTTCTGCTGTTTCTTTTGGGAAACCCCATTAAGGTAATTAGTTTGAGCTGTGGCACTGAAAAAGCTCCACTTCTTCTGCAAGGTTCAGTTGCTCGGTGCACTGTGGGAGGAAATGCTTTTGTTCTTCAATTCAGGTCACTGACATGCTGAATTTAACATCCTGTACTGTACAATGATGGAAATCACACTGGGCTTAAGTCTTGATTATTTCATGACGAGAAAAAAAAAAAAAAAAAAAAGAATTACCAGCATTCTGTATTCAATAGTTATTTCCTCCTCTTTCTTCTTAAAGCCACGGGTACTCTCGTAATGCCAAGCTGTGATGGTAATGGAGCACAGTACTGTGTCTTCCCGAATTCAGGATCATTGCAGAAAAAGGGTCTAGTAATTCTGCACTTTCAGTGAGGTAACTAGACCTCTTTGATGGGATCATTCAGCACACGGTGGGTGAGCATCTGGATTGTAGGCTTCTCAGAGGAGAAATATGAACAGATGAGAATGGCAGAAAAATTATTTTACTGAAAGTTCAAACGAACAGCATTGGGTAGTATCTGAGTACATTTTTAAATGCAATATAATCACTTTTTTTTGGAATTCGATAAAGTAATCCAGATTACTAAGTAATTCAGATTCCAAAAAATGCAATGGTGTATATGCACACAGACTTCAGCTGAACTGTCATTACAAAATCACCTGACTGATGTAAGACAAGAAGCACTGAATTAAAATCCATTGTTCCGTGCCATGTCTTTAAAATATAGAAATTTATATTACCACTCTATTTTTAATGGAGTTTTTGTGCTTGCCTGCTGCTCCTGGCGGTGCTTGCGTTTAGGTGGTCTTTCATCTCGTTTTAGGCTTGAACAACTAAATGCATGCTGAATGCTAAATAACTGATTATATTTTAATTACATTACAACATAGATGCTGTGAAAAGAACCTTATGAAATTGAAAATAGTCACATTAGCCTGGCTGAAAAACTTAGAGTGTCCCGTATTTCACACCCATCTCCCGCCACCCTCCCATTTTGTTATTTCTCCCAGAAAACTCCCATAAAAAACTTGTAACAAAGACTAACCGTCAAGACAAAATGACAAAGTACTTCACAAGCAACTGGAGTTGCGGAACTAATTCATTTAAAATCACAGTATGTAATTTTCACCACTAGAGGTCATGTATTCACAACAAACAAAGGTGTTGTTTGATGACGCTGTGACTGAGCATGGAAATACTAAAGTCTTTTTGTCTTCATATATTATACAGGATTCCTGCAATCGTGCTCATGGATGAGCTAAACTATTCAAAATGTATTATCATGGTAGAATGAAGCAAAGTAAGGCTGAAAGATGTCAAAGTGAAACAAGAACGCTGAAGTAATTGTTGAAGAGAGACAAGCGTGACATGGCGCAAAACACCAGAGCTTTTATTATGCCACAGTCCACTGCTTCCGGTTCTTCCTGTTGTGATTTTTTATTTTTTATTAAAGTGTTTTTTTTTGTTTTTTTTTTCTGTTTCTATAAAACCAAACCAGAAATTGAAGGTGTATAACATCATTAAAATGTTTCTGTAACTAGTTAAAAGTGCTTATTTTTCTGGATTTGAACATACTTTGAAATATTTGGGATAATAAGTACATAAGTCAGAAAAATATATAACACTGCTCTGATGGTTTTTGGATATTTCATGAATAAATCGAATATATATTGTGCCTTTAACTGTTTATAAACTGATTAGGCTGTGGGACACCCGTGAAAATGTTTGCTTAAAGATAAAGAATTTCATTTATCTGATCTCATTCAAACAAGTCTAAATCTAAAAGTATTCTAAAGGTAGTCAAGTTACAATAAATGAAATGAGTAATCTAGATTATATTGCTGGCAACACTTTCAGTTACAGGCTACAATTTGTAACTGGAAATGCGAGCAAGTGAATCTGACTACGACAAGATTACCAATGTATAACATGTTTCCATCTTGTATGCCCTTAAATCTTTAAAACATACTGTAAGAGTTATAGAGTGAATACAGTCTGCAGTCTAACGCTGATGTTGTTTCCTTTCAGTCAGGTGTTCCTGAAAGAAACATGTTTTTCTTAATGCGAAGAACATTTTAATAATGTAAAGAACATTTTTTTGTCCCACTATAAAGAACCCTAAAGGCAGTGGAAAGATTACAAGAAAGCTATAATTTCTTCATATTTAAAACCACCTGAGAGGCTAGAGTGCAGGTGCAAAGCAGGTGAATAAATAAATAAAAACCTTCAGACTAAACATTAGATAGAAAACACATGACTTGTGTTCTGAAATATTATCAAAGAAATTGATTCTTAGGTTGGTAAATGTCAATCCCACTGACACATAAGGATGTATCAGTAATATACTAATATAGCGATGACCCTGAATCTAACTAAGCTTTATGCAGTCAAATAATTGTTGCATTTATCATAACCATGTCTTTTGTCATCTCATGTTGAAAGAAATCTCATTGGCACCCTAAAAGCAAGATTTGATAATCTTCTGCTGGCATTCACTCAACATCAAAGGATGGGAACTTTTATCAGTATTAGGCTTTATTCTTATCTGCATTCAGATTCATAATTAAAATAATCACATCTTTAATGTATCTTTAAGCTTTAAAAAACCTTTCTGTTTTAATTATCATCTTAAGTTCTGCCACTCAATTCAGAAAACCTAGGCTGAGGAGATCCTCTGTATGAGGTGCTGTGTCTGTTCTTTTGAATTCAGGTCAAGTCATTAGCTCATACAGAATAACCCGGAGGAGTGTATATTAAATCGCTGAGGTCAGAGGTTAAAAGCAGTCCACATAATTACACTCAGGTTTATGGATTTAAAGGCAGTACTGAGAGAATAATGATCATGATCTGTGGAGAGGAGGTGAGCCAAACTCTTTGAATGTTCTTTCGCTGATAGTTCTTCTGACTATCCTCACATATTAGTGATTTCTATGTAAAACGTGTAAATCAGCTTGTTCGTGGTTGATGGGACTTTCTATCTATGTAAAAAAATAGAAAAAGCCAGTTCTATAGTAGTACTCAATTTTAGCTTGTAGAATTAATCAATATTTTCATTGTTTACCAGTGGTGGAGGTAACTAATCACAACTACTCACGTTACTGTAATTAAGTACATTTTTGGGGTATTTGTATTTTCATAAGTATAATTTTAAGTCTGTAATTTTACTTGTACTTAAGTACAAATTAAGCTAAATAATTTACTTCGTTATTTTTAAAAAATCCTTTCGTTACTGAGTACTGTAATTTGATTTAATATTTCAACCACTGACCGGCATTTCAGCAGCCAATAAAATCTCATCTTAATGGTTTACCCGCACAGCAATTCACCATAGATATCATTAGATGTCGCCTACCCTGTTATTGTCTATTGGAAGGAATGCGTCAATAGAGCCGCCATTTTAGTACAGGGTAGCGCTGCTTTGAAATGAATGCGGGACCAAGGTGCAGTGGAGGACTGTGGCCATCCAGAGCCAGAGATATACACAAATATACATATATCTATGATCGGGAGTTTTCCCGGTGGTCAGTATGCAAATATTTTTTTAAATTACGAAAATTATAATTTTACATCACTTTTCTACGTCGATGAATAAGTGACCGCACGGGCATTGCCGATAAAGAGTGTGTGTTTGTGTGCATGAAAATGTATTATCCTCCCTCCCTGTTAAATTTGATCTAATCCGTGTCCTGAAACACACCCCCTCTTCCTACTTTTACTACTCATTCTAACGGAGGGAGCGATTCGTTTGGGAATGAATCCCCGTTATGAACGACTCGTTCACTTAGCCGACAATAATACAAGTTTCTAGCACCGCAGCGTCTTGTTGTCATATTTCTTTTTCATTGTTTGCTGATTTTATTCAACAAAACTAGCATAAGCCTATAATTCAGTGCAAGTTGATGCTACTTTGCCTTATGATCAGTGCAGTAAGAGACTGTGTTATCATCAATAACGTTACTTGTTGAGCACAAAAGTTTGTAACATGTAAAAAACGAAATCTTACCTATGAAATGTTCTGCCTTTGTGCTTTGTTTTCTTTGTTTGCTCGTTACTACACCCGTAAGCAGCGCTAAAGTCCAGCATCTTCACATTGGCACACTGTCTTGACTAGTGCTGTTGAATAATGTTTGTCCTGGGAGCCCTGTACAAATATGGCGGCGCTATTGACGCATGCTGAGGGTCCGTATGCGATATCTAGTGTATATATCTATGGCTGGCCTCTGCTACACAGCTGCGCTTTTGTCCCAGAACTATAGTATGGGAAGCCAAACAATCCAAATGTAGGAGGAGGCAGCGCGGTTTTACAGTGCTCGCGCTGCGCCGGCATGTCATCTGCGCGGCCCAATGGACCTAGCCCCGCGACCGACTCGACAGCGCAGAGAAGACGTGTTCACTATCGCCACCCAATGGGCAGCGCGGCGCAAACTAATCTCATCAGCGCTGCGCTGACCAATTTAAACAGCGCAGATGACATGTCTGCGCAGCGCGAGCACTGTGAAACCGCGCAGTCTCGTCCTACGTTTGGGTTGTTTGTCAGCGCCAAGGCAGAAGCGCGAACTGCAGCTAAATGTTTACACATTTGACTACATTACAAATTCTGTGGATGGATAAGTATCGTGAATAACTTCGATAAAAAATATATATAGAGGAACACTTTCACATGTCGAGATCTACATAATATGCGTGTGTGCTGCTGGCGCTCACCGGAGCACCCCTTCACGTGCATGTGCGTCACTCAGCTGGAGCAGAGCATGAAGGTAAACTAACAGCGGTTTATCATAAGCATTTTATCGATATTTTTTTACACAGTTGGCATTAAGAAGGAATATAGAAACGTTATCTGACTAACATCTAGCAGCTAAATGTGTCTGGAAAAATATTCAAATGCTTTTATTTTCATAAACAGCGCGGATGTGAATGTCTCTGAATGTTCTGATTGGCTGGAGTAGACATCTCACGTCAGTGCATTTTAAACGTGAACGCGCTTTGAGATTTTAATTTATCAGTTTATTAGTAATATTATTATCGGTAACTACAAGTTAAAGACACGCATAGTTAAAATAATTGAAAACGTTTGTAAACATTAATTGATGTCTTTTTGATGTTTTGATGTATTTATATGTAACATTATATATTTACATAAGAAGTGGTAGCACGTTGTAGGCTATCTAAAATAAAAGCACGAAAGAGAATTTCTCCATGTTTTATGTCATTACAACGGTCTTTTAAATTACATACATTTAAATGAGTTTCGCTGCATTTATATATATATATATATATATATATATATTTTTTTTTTTTCTTTCATTTTTTATTATTATTATTATTATTATTATTATTATTATTATTATTATTATTATTATTTTAATCATGCGCTACAAATTATACCTATTACAACTCCAGTGATCCAATAGGATCACCCAGGGTCCTAGGCGGACCCAATTGTCAGGGGGGGACTCGATTTCTCACCACACCGGCAATTTTCCTTCTGCGTTCACACAAGTTACCGGTAATGTTACAACTTCTCTTTCCGGAAAATTGCCGGTATTTTTTTTCCGAAAAGGTCTGTATGTGTGAAAGGGGCTACTGCACTGTCTGCCATGCTGTGATTTCGTCTTACAAGACTTCAGCCTCTAATCTAAAAAAACACATTATGGTAAGAAGACATATAACTTCATTTGTGTGATATTTTATTTATTTATTAATATGTACATGCTATATGTTAGTATGTAAGGTCCGTGTTGTAAGGACCTTGCTAGCTGTTTGTTATCGCACGGCACTGGGATAAATTAATACTGTTTACGATGTTACAAAAGTGTTTTTATTATAAAACACATAATGGTAAGAAGACTTATATATATATATATTACAATATTTTATTGTGTGGATCTTGTCTGATTCAGCAATTATGTATAATTCAATAAATACCACCAGCTAAAAAGTAATTCATACTCTGAGTAGTTTTTATGAAGAGTAATTTGTACTTTTACTGAAGTACTTTTACTTGTAATTGAGTATAATTTCAGCAATGTAACAGTACTTGTAATTGAGTATTCATTTTTAGTACTCTTTCCACCACTGTTGTTTACAACGATTATTACTTTGAGGAAATCATAATAAATTATAATAAATATAATAAAATATAAAACACATATAAAATACATAATAAAATGATGTAAAACCAACTCAACCTTCTTATTTTTATGTTTCTACTGTATCATTTATCGTGGTTATTTTTTCCAATTGTATTTACAATGTTTAAGATTGTGTTGTTGGGTGTAGTAACCATAGACTGTAAAATGTTTCTGAAGAACGTAAAAGAAACTACAAGTAGGCGTGGCCCATAGATATATACACTAGATATCGCATACGGACCCTGAGCATGCGTCAATAGCGCCGCCACGTTTGTACAGTGCTCCCAGGACAAATGTCATTCAACCGCACTAGTCAAGACAGTGTGCCAATGTGAAGATGCTGGACTTTAGCG
>CAIGQV010017602.1:1900640-1945250 GCA_903798115.1 Danio jaintianensis | reverse complement strand
ATTGAATTAGACCAATTATGTATAAGCGCATTTTTTATATCTATATATATATATATATATATATTAGTATTGCAATTACTATTGTTGTTGTTGTTGTTAAATTCTAATATATAGCTTATTTATTCTGATATTTTAGCCTATGTTGCTATTATTATTCTATTCATATGAATATGAGATAGTAACTAGCCTATATTGCAATATTATTAAATATTCTTCTTATAATTAGGCTATTATTGCATTATATATATTTTATATATATTATATATATAATTTCATGTTTGTTCTTGGTGTTGAACTCTTCTGTTTAGTTCTTTGGTGGTATGATTAAGTAGTATTATACGCAGTAATGTTCATTTTGTTATTACTGTCGTTGTCCTTTATTTTGCAAATCCGAAAATATTTCCAGATTGAGCTTTAGTAGCCGATCTTGATTCTGTTCTCTAGTCAGATTGTCGTTGTCTGACTCTGTTGAGTTCTCTGGAGTCCGAACATTTCCAGACATAGCTAATACATCACCAAACGCATCGATTCACAAGCAGCAACCAATGATTTGGTCGGTTTTAGTGCACAGAACGCCCTTATTTTGTGACCAAACAGGGAAACGAAATCTCATAATAAGTTTAAACCTTTTTATTATTGTCATACTCTCTCTGTCGCGTTTCAATGGCAGCGGACGAAAGCGTTTTTCTGAAGGCGAAAGATCGGAGTTATAAGGGGCTGACAGAAGGTACGGTTAGCTGAGCTAGCTTAACGTAGATTTACACTAGAGACTTCTGTAAAACTTTGAAATATGGCAGTACGTTTTGCTTAATGGTCTTTTATGTTTTTTATAAACGCTGCTTGGAAGTTTATACTCTTTAGCTACCAGTGTGTTGAATTCCAACAAGTCTTTTGACACGTCAGGAATAACAAAGCACCTTTGGACTGAGCTGTAAGTTAAATATTTGCATTGACGAGCGTTGACAAACAACAACAATTCAAAATGAAGTTAACCTAACATTCATTCATTCATTTTCTTTTCGGCTTAGTCCCTTCATTAAGCAGGGGTCACCACAGCGGAATGAACCGCCAACTTATCCAACATATGTTTTATGCAGCGGATGCCCTTCCAGCAGCAACCCATCACTGGGAAACACCCATACACAATCATTCACACACATACACTACGGACAATTTAGCTTACCCAATTCACCTATAGCGCATGTCTTTGGACTTGTGGGGGAAACCGGAGCACCCGGAGGAAACCCACGCGAGTTAACCTAACATAAACAACTTAAAACAACATGATTATGTTAAAATGTTTAAAACTAGGAGACCAGCTGGCCGACCAAGACAAATATCAGATGTTTACAGTAAACAGTAATAGACAATATTCAATAATCTAAAAGTTTTGGTAAAAGACCAAAAGGAATATTAGAAAAAGTGCTACACTTCAGTAAAGTGATGATGAATTTGTACCTCAGTTCTAGAATTTGATTGCACATACAGCCTTTTAATGCATTTAGCATCATTTGCCTCCTTATTTTATCCTCTCTGTCATACAAATAGTCTCACATGACTGCTTAAAAACTCCATAGTTCTAGTCAACCAAACGTAAAATAAATCTAGTCGTAAAACTAATCGTTTGTTTAATGTGTATTTATTAAACTTGCATACAACAACAAATTGAACTTTAAGTTGTGTAAACCAAAAAAAAAGTTCTAAAGTTGGTTGCCTTAAAATAGTTTTCTAAAGCTGATTGATGACACATTTTTACAGCCCAACACTGGTTCCCTTGACTAATGTACATGTGTTATTCATCTTGTTAATCCTTTTAAATTAACACAAAATTAATAAAACACTGTCACCAGAATTAAAAAGAATCTTGTCTTTAAACATTCATGATCACATGGCTTTAAAACATCATCACCATTAAGTAGGCATTTTTGCCATTACTGGAAGTATTCATTATGTCTTTCTATTAAAAAAAAAGAATTTAGAATTTCTAATAGTAATAGTAATTTCTAATATCAACCTTTGGTATGGTGTTTTTCCAGGTTTTTTTTTTGTGTTTTTGTTCCCTTGTGCAGTTCCCCTGCTTGACTGTTTATGTAAATCCTGTCTGAAATCTTCATCGCAGACTAATTTCTTGCTTATTTTTTGCTTTGCACTGGCAGTGTTGACATCTGCAGTTTTTTCCCCCTTTTTTAATATGAAAAACCTACAGCAGTGACTGTTAGTGGATGCTGTGAGTTGAGTTGATATTTTAATGCTTTATCACAGGAGGCTTTTATCTTGACTTATGATTAGGTTAGCAGTATTTGAAAGCTCTGGGAGTCATCTGAGATATCCTTCTGATTTATGTTTGCTGAAAGAGGCTTGTGTTTATCGGCTGTCATGGGAGCTTTGTCTGCTCCTCTCAATTCATGTTGTTTAAAGTTGCCTGAAAATAGTTCCCAGTCTCCGGGGACCGTACATGAAAGAGTTAGACAACAAACAAGATTCCAGGCAGCAGATGGTACATTTTAAATGCTTTTGGAGTTGGTCAGATATCATGTGTTTTTATTTTATTTATTTATTTTAACCAGGTTTTCTGCTTTCCCAAAGAGATGCTCGAAGTATGGAAAACACTTCATCTTGTCAGAATGACAAAACGATTGAATTGAAACATTGTCTGTCCATCGGGATTTCTCTTGGAACTCGTATTAATTAAAATGTTGCTCTGCTCATTTAAAAATGAGAAGTTATACGATTACACAACAGGTAATTGCACAATGAGTAATCAATTCTTATTTAAAACTTTGGTATTCTTTTGCGGTTTTACACATTTAGTACATTTTATCACTAAAGGTATAACAAAACTGCTGTCAAATCAACAGCAGAGACAACTGTCATTCAATTACTGATCAAATTATTCATATGAACAAGTTCTGTTTAATAAATAAGAAACAAACAGAGCTATGAGTATACTCTTCCTCCCAAACAAATGGGTTTATGAACTGGTTCTTGTAGTAAACAATGGTGTAAAGCATACAGTTCCTGGAGGAACGCAGTCCTGCACAGTTTAGTTTCAACCCTGCTTAAATACACTGATGCCACGGTTTGAGCATGCAAAATTCTGTCGTACGGCACTGCGAAAAGAGCGGGATTAAACAGGATGATTGGACATTAAAAAAAGCGAGCGATTGGTCCATATTTTAAATTTCGGTACTGAGAGGTCATGTTTTGATCTTCGATTGGTCTCACGCAGCCACGTGATGCGATTTTGCAGGACAAGGTTCACCAAGTTTGAACTTTGCAATGCAGCGACATGCCAAACTTGTCGCTGAAGCTTGTGTTTCCAGTCTATGGCATTAGAATGCGTATGAATGTAAGTCTATGTGGCAAAAAGTGCAGTGTGACTGCGGCTTAAATTGCAGAGCTGTGGCCCTCCAGGAACTGAGTTTGACACCTGTTGTGTAAAGTAGGCCAACAAACTAAAAATACTCAAATTACTTGTAGTTTTTCTCATAAATTACTTGTGCTTTATTATACTTAATTATACTTTACTAATTAGTTTTTAAAAAATGCATATTTTACTTTTACTTCAGCAAAAATTGTGTGCTGTGTTGGTACTTTTACTGCATTACTTTCCTTTAACCTGAAGTCACTACTTTTGTATGTTGATTTTTTTCTTGTCTGCGGTGATTGGTGATCAGTCCAGTGATTCCCGTCTAATCAAATCGCACATAGAAAAATCGCATCAGACAAAGTGACCTCAAGACAGAGACATTATAAATGCAGCAAACATGTACAATGTGAAAACAATAGGCATTAAATGTGTGAAAGAAGACGCAGACAATGACCGAGAGACTGCTTAGACTGCATGTCACTGATGACAAGATGAAGGATGTCTACTGTATTATGACTGAAATCGTCAAATGGACTTTAAAAATAACTAAATGCACTACAGAATGTTACGTTTTCAAATACATGCACAAACTATTATGAGCTGATTCTTTTAGTGAATCATGCTAATTCTTAATACTTTAATAAAAATTTTGTTGCATCCAAAAATACTCAGCAATGACTCTCTGAATCTTATGAGTCTGCTCTTTTTAGTAAATCAAAACATTACACAGACATTACATCTGACTGGTCAAATAAGGACATGAGTAGGCTGTTTAGATCACTCTTCTGAACGTTCTTTTTAGTGACTTAAAACAAAACATTGCACACAATGCATTCTGATTCCTGAAATTACTCTTATGCGCTTGTCCTTTTAGTGAATCAAAAAATACACTACGTCCAGTGGAACCTAGCCACTGAATGACTCTTATGAGGTAGTTCTTTTTTTAGTGTGAAATCAGTGTAATCTGATTACTCCTGCAAATGACCAGTTAATAATCAGTTCTTTTAGTAAATCAAAAACATACTGCATAACCATTGTCATCCAACCCCCAACTAAAGACTTTACAAAAAATGTTTTAGTGAATCAGAATCATACAGCGGACCCAGTGTCAGATTCACCAACAAATGATTTTTATGAGCCGGTTTTCTAAATAACTTTTATAAAATGTTTTTTTTTTTTTAGCTCTTAAAAATATTAACATTATTCTCCAGAACTACTGTTGTGTGACTGCCATTGAATAATCAAACACTTACACCTTGCAATGAATTGCAAGACTGGAATTTTGCAAGACTTTTTTTTTTTAAGTTGCCAGCCACTGCCAGCATTTTTGATGATTTTTATCTACATTCTTTTACCCTCTGAAAATGTTCTGCTAGGAATATAGGACCATATTATAAAAAAACAAAAAGAATGCAGCATCTGCTTTTAAACAAACAAAACCATTTTATTCTATCTTCATGTGTTCATGTTTTGATTACAGAGGTTTTTTTTATTTATTTATTTATAAAATAAATAAATAAATAAATTTATTTATTTATATATATTATTTATTTTTTACCAAAACCAGAGATTTTTTTTCCTCAGAGTAGTACATTTTCAAGATATATAGTATATAATACACACATAAAAATGCGTCTAGATCAATGCGGGCAGATCCTTTCGCTGTGGCAAGCTCTAATAAAGCAGGTAGTAAGCCAAGGAAAGTTTACATGAGATCTGATCTACACTTTCTAGGATTGACTTATATTTTACACCCAGGAGACCCAGAAGTCCTATAACTCATTTACGACATGAGCAATGGCTTCCTTTACTGTAACATACCTAAAACATGGATTGCCACAATACCTTGTTAATGGCGAGAAAGCATTGTCTCTTAATTGATGAGGTATCTCGTCAATAGCTGGGAAAGGGTTAATAATTGTGGTTACTGAGAAGTTGTTCATACATTATAACAACGTGTAGCTAAGATGAATCACAATCCTCCATTTTTTTTGGCTGAACTGTCAGGATCAGGAACCGATAAAAATCCTCTATTTTCCCTTTAGCTCTTGAGGCGTGCTGCTCTGACAAAAATTCTTTTCACAAACTTGGAGTAAGTGAGTATAGTGGAAAGCAGAGACAAGACTTGTGTGATGTTCCCAGCAGGGGCATCGTCTTCATTTATGCTTTGACCAAGTTTAAATGCTTGAAGTTTCCAGATTAGAACTGATTCTGGGCTGTATTTGTGCTGTAAACCCCAAGGTGTGAAAATTGGCGTTTTTTTTCCTGCCGGTTTCGTTTTCTTATAACACAAGCGCTGCTGTGAAGGTGTTGTATACAGCTGAAGCTTATATACGTCAAGCGAGACAAACATTTTCCACACATTCCAGGTGCTAAAGCTGTGCACTTTACACTTTTTATAAATACTTTAAAACATTTTGATTGTGACTGTAATGTAACGTCTTATGTAATGTTTAATTATGTAAAACAGTGTACGTGTTGTTCACAAACACACCATCAATAATTGAGATTTTACAACAGGTAGTTTGTCAGCTTCATGCTTTTTCTTGTTGTCCTTCCCAGATGAACAGAAGGAATGGAGCGGTCCCTTTTATTTCATCCAGGCTGCGGACCCACAGCTTGGCCTGATGAAGGCATGGCGGATTGGTGATTGTGATTCAGGAGGCGATGAGTGGGCTGAAGAGGTCCAGCTCACAAAGCAGGCGGTGCAGGCCATCAACAAACTCCAGCCCAGACCTCGCTTCATAGTCCTGTGTGGAGATCTGGTCCACGCTATGCCAGGTTAGACAACTTTTCCATTCAAGTAGTCATGATGCTCTGTGAAAAACCAACAACTTTTTCTTGATTTTTGAGATTCATTGATATAAATGGTGATTTTGGGAAAGTGTTAAAGGGATAGTTTGCTAAAAAAAAAGTTCTGTTATCATTTGCTGACTCTCATGTCATTCTAAATCTGTATAGCTGTCTTTCTATGGTGGAGCATAAAATATGCAGTATTTTCAAGAAGGCTGGTAAATAAACATCAGTGGAGGTCAATGGGAACCAAAAATATCTGCATGCCAATATTTTTTTTTTGTGTTGCTCAAAATAAAAGAAATGCATAGAATGACATGAGGGTGAATAAAAGACAGTATTTGTAGGGGGTGCATTTACTATGCCTTCAATTGGCAAGAAAAAAGAACTCTGGAAAACTTAAGAGAACAGTTCAGAGTTATCATTGATTCTCTGTATTTGGCATTAATAGTTATATGTTAAATAGGTAGAATGTTAATTAGTGTTTTATATCTATTTTGTAAACTACTGATAATGTGTCTTCAAAATTTTAAATAACATTGTTACTTATAAAATTTGTTTGCAGAAAATATATGTGATAATGTTCTCATTTGAAGACACCATTGTATTAATTTTGATAATATTTTCTGTAATAGTTTTATACGTTAACTAAACTGTATTGCATATTATATATACTATGCCTCATATTATTAAAGAGATAGTTCACCCAAAAGTGGAAACTGAAAATTCGGTCATCATTTTCTCACCCTTCCAAAGCTTTCTTTCTTCTGTTGAACATAAAAGAAGATATTTTGAAGAAAGCTGAAAACCTGTAACCATTCACTTCCATAGTAAGAAAAAACAAAAATACTATGAAAGTAAGTGGTTACAGGTTTTCAGGTTTCTTTAAAACATCTCCATTTGTGTTCAACAGAAAAAGGAAACTCATAAAAGTTTGGAAGCACTTGAGGGTGAGTAAACGGTGAGTACATTTTCAGTTTTGGGTGAAATATTTGTTTAGTATAATACATTTCATTCATAAATTATAGATGAAGAACTGTGTCTTTGGTAATGAAAATCAAAGTTTCATTCATATTGTTGACTACTAATCATATAAAAATATATTAGTAAAGTAATGTCAATATGGAATAATATAAAATAATATAAATTAAATATATATTAAATTCAAGGTTCATGAAAAAAAAACACGTTTATAAGACTAAAAGCCCACTTTAAAATAGATTTATTTTATCTTTATGATTGAAAAGGCAGGGTTTGTGCTGAGTAGTCCTTTATTCTTCCGTCGAATCTAATCTTTGAGGTGGCTGTTAGGAAATGGAGCTGTGAGCAATCTGAATGAGCCGACTACCTGAAATCTCCACACTTATCTAATTGCTCAAACGGCAGAGCACACAGTGAAAAAAAAAAAATCACCAGCGAAGACCAGATGACAGTTTTCCTGCACACATAAATATATGCTGACAGGAAGTCACCTGTAAATGTGACGAGAGTGTTTATATATTTCAAGTGTCAGGTTTCTGAGTCAGTGTTTCCTGTAATGTCTTGCGCTCGAGTGCCAATATCAAAGCGGCAGTACATTTAAAGCCATCATGAATGAATTTAAATCACCCAAATGTTGACAGTAACTGGTTTTTCAATGGCTGACTTATCAGATTATCCCCTTTTTGGGGGATCGGAGGGAACTCTGAGGTGTCATATTTGCTTGATTTAAAATGAGCCCAGGTTTGTGGCTTCCCTGTTGGAAGTAATTTATAGGTCATGTTATGATAAGCTGCCTGTAAAAGCTCAGTCATGGAACTTTATGAGGTTTGGAGACCTTTAAATGGCCTGGCGTCAACACCTATTAATGTCAGGCCAGAAGAGCAGGCAGAGGATGCCATATGCATTACACGGCACGTCCGTCACTCAGCCCGTCTTCAACGTCTGCTCCACACGGGCGTCAGCAGACATGCACAACTTCCTCCTCACCACTTCTTCATTAAGCATTAGGAAGTCAGTGAGAGAGAAAAGCTTCCTCTGTGTTTTATTTTTGGTCGTAAAGACTCAACAGTTAAAGACTGTAAGAAAATCAAAATACACATCAACAGGCACATAAACTGGTCATAAATATAGGGCAAATGCATAAAGGGGTTTGGCTGTGGTCTGATAGTGTCGGGTTATAGTTGATTTTATCTAGGCAGGGCTGTGAACATGTTTTGATCGAACTTGTTTTAGCAGCAAATTTAATGAATGTTGGCACTTACTATTGTTTTTTCTATTACTTAAAACTGTTTTATTAAATGCAGATATAATATACATAGAATTGTTATTTTAAGTTTATTACTATTAACAAATGGAAGCCTATGGAGGCTTGTTTTCACCACAGAATTAAAAAAAGGACTTTTTGCAATTCTGACTTTTTTTTCCCCAAAATCATGTGATTATGTCTTGCAGTTTTGAGTTAGAACGTCAGGTTTGCCAGGTTATATCTTGTAATTCTGAAGAAAAAGTAAAATATAAACCCAGAATCTTAAAGAATACAAGAAAGTCAAGTTTTTTAAAGATATTTAAACTCTCTTTTTTTATTAAATATAAATTTGTGAAAAAGTATGAATTGCATGGTATCTTGCAATTTTGACTTTTTTCTCAGATTTACGAAGGAAAAAAGTGCAAGAATTTTGATATTAAAAGTCACCATTTCATTTAGGAGCCACTTTCAACCTCCGAGTATAGACAGAGCTTGACTGACAGATGATATGACTGTTCATAATGCAAATATTATATTCTCCTGTTTACTCTTTGACCTGTGGGCCTCAACCTCAGTCTTTATTTTATTTGCTTCATTTTGAACCACTTTCACACAAACCATTTGAATTCATATTGCAGAACTTTTTTGTCTGCTTCTGTCTGAAATCAACATGTCAGTTTTCCAAAAGTTATTATTTATTTGAGAGTGGAAGCATCATGGCTGGTTGTGAAAACATATCGGTCATAACAAGGGGCGTGCATTTAAAATAACACTGAGAATCTCAATTTTTGTTTTGTAATTTTGAGATTTTAGGATGTCATTTCAAACATAAAGCTGCAATTATGAGATGTCACATTGTGGGATACTATATAAAGTCACCTATAATATATATTTACTATAATATACTATCTGTTTTTCATAGTTTATTGTTCAATATCCAGTCAGACACGTGTATTTATTTTAATATACTGAATTTTTTTTCTATTAAAAAGAAATTACAAATAGTAATAACAATATGTGTAACTAAATCCTAAATATAACCCTCAATTACCCTAATCATATCCGAAGAACATTAGAATATTACAATGAAAATACAGTACAGTGCATCCAGAAGGTATTCACTGCACTTCACTTTTTCCACTTTTTGTTACAGTATGTTACAGCCGTATATGAAAATGAATGAATTTCATTATTTTTCTAAACATTCTGCAAACAATAACCCATAATGACAATGTGAAAGATGCTAAAAAAATATTTGCAATTTTATTAAAAGTAAAAAATGTAATGTACTGTTCATAAGTATTAACAGACTTTGCCATGGAACTCAAAATTGAGCTCAGGTGCCTCAAGTTTCCAGAGATCAGCATTGGCTGTATCTGAAATCACTATACCCTCATTCACTATTCCCACTAATATACTCCACTTAAAGAAGTGAATAAATATGAATGAGTGAATTTGAGCACTGAGTGCACTGAAAGGGAGGGGTGCCGTATTGTTTGTGCTTTGCTGTTTATTAAATCCCTCAAACGGATTAGATTTTCAACTTCTTGGTTAGACCCTGTGATTTTATTTAACACTTAAAGAGCTGTCTGTTAGTAATGAAACAAAGTATTTTGATTTCTGATATACAAATGTTAATATAACAATTAAATAATATTTTATGGGCAACACGGTGGCTCAGTGGTTAGCACTGTCGCCTCACAGCAAGAAGGTCGCTGGTTCGAGTCCCGGCTAGGTCAGTTGGCATTTCTGTGTGGAGTTTGCATGTTCTTCCTGTGTTCGCGTGGGTTTCCTCCGGGTGCTCCGGTTTCCCCCACAGTCCAAAGACATGCGGTATAGGTGAATTGAATAAACTAAATTGGCCGTGTATGTGTGTGAATGAGTGTGTATGGATGTTTCCCAGTACTGGGTTGCAGCTGGAAGGGCATCCGCTGTGTAAAACATATGCTGGATAAGTTGGCGGTTCATTCCGCTGTGGCGACCCCTGATGAATAAAGGGATTAAGCCGAAGGAAAATGAATGAATGAATGAATAATATTTTATTTGTAAACTTACTTGGATAGGATTCTACTTTGGATGCATCTTGTTGTAAGATGTAGAAATTCATTTGACATGCAAACTCTCACAGTGTATTATGGGTATTCTCTAGCTGTTGAGTGTATTGTGGGATTGATTGAGTGCATCCACTGTGCATTCAGACACCACTACAAATGGCTGCTCCCTCACTATTTAAGGATATAGGTGGTGATTTCGGATAAAGCTCTTGAGAATTTCTACAACTTGATTGGAGTCCGTTTTTAGTTCCACAGTTAACAGTTCATGCCAGAGCACAAACCAAGCCATGGAGTCTGAGAAAAGGTAGACCTTTTAGATTGAGATCTGGGGAAGGGTACAGAAGTAGTTCTGCAGCATGGATGGCTCCAAGAATGGGCCACCTGGCCAAACTGAGTAATTAGGGGAGAGGGGCTCTTGTCAGGGTGGTGACCAAGAACCCGATGGACCTCAGACTGGGGCTATGGTTTATATTTCAACACAGCCAAGATAAAGGAGAGGCTAAAGGACAACTCTGTAATTGTCCTTGTGTGGCCCAGTCAGAGCCCAGGCTTTAACCCGATTGAACATTTTGGGAGATGTCTAAAAATGGCTGTGCACTGACGTTCCTCATCCAACCTCATGGAGCTTAAGAGATACTGTGAAGAAGACTGGAAGAAACTGCCCAAAAATACATACTCAATAATGCTTGAGGTTATAATGCAAAAGGTGCCTCAACAAAGTATTGAGCATACATTGAGTTATATAGATTTTTTTCTAAATAAATTTGCAAAGATTTTGTAACAATCTTTTTTTCATGTTGCCATTGTGGGGTATTGTTTGTAAAATTCTTAGAAAATGAATTAATTTAATAAAGTTGTAACATGACAAAATCTTACCCTGGACCCAAACCAGTCATAAAGGTCTATTTTCTGATATTGAGATTTATCTGAAAGCTGAATGAATCGAATTTCTATTGATGGATGCTTTGTTAGATAGGACAATATTTGGCAGAGATACAACTATTTCAATATGCGGGTTTCAAAAAATCTAAATGCTGAGAAAATCACCTTTAAATTTGTTCAAATTAAGCAAATTAGCAAGGCATATTACATAATCAAAAATTAAGTTTTGTTATATTTGCACTTATATAATACAAAATATCTTTATTGGACATGATCTTTACTTAAGGTTCTAATGATTTTTAGCAAGGGGCTGCACGGTGGCGCAGTGGGTAGGACGTTCGCCTAACAGCAAGAAGGTCGCTGGTTCGAGCCTCGGCTGGGTCAGTTGGCGTTTCTGTGTAGAGTTTGCATGTTCTCCCCGTGTTGGCGTGGGTTTCCTCCGGGTGCTCCGGTTTCCCCCACAAGTCCAAAAACATGTGGTATAGGTGAATTGGGTAGGTTAAATTGTCTGTAATGTATGTGTGTGAATGAGTGTGTTTGGATGTTTCCCAGTGATGGGTTGCAGCTGGAAGGGCATCCGCTGTGTAAAACATATGCTGGATAAGTTGGCGGTTCATTCCGCTGTGGCGGCCCCTGATTAATAAAGGGACTAAGCCGAAAAGAAAATGAATGAATGAAGGATTTTTAGCATAAAGGAAAAATCTATAATTTTGGCTGAAGCAATGTATTTTTGGATATTGCCGAAAATATACCTGTACAACGTAAGATTTTTTGGTCCAATTTCACGAGTTTGGAAAAAGTGACGCTCTGTGAATATTTTACACACTGTAAATGTGTAATTACACCATAAATTAAAGTGTAACCTGAAATCATTATATGGAGGGCAGTTTCTGCATCAGAGTAAAAAGTAAACAAGAAGGTAATTAAGAGATAACTTTTACAATATCAAATACAGACTCATTGTGTATTTAAAGGCATAATTATGAAACATAAAATCACGGTTGTTGGTTTTAAAACCACAGTATGAGACTATAAAAAGTGCCACTTTACCCAATACCTTTAAATCCCCTAAATTACAGTTTTATTCATTGTTTATTGAAGTCATATTTCAGAAATGATTACTCATCCAGCCACTGCACTGCCAAATAAAAAAAATAAAAAAACAATCTTGCCTACCATGGTGTTAACAGTAGGTGCTGTTTTGGAACCACTTGTAAACATTGCATAACCTACAGTTTGTGTCTTTTTTAAGTTACTGTATACACATGACTGGGTGCCGAATAAACTGAACAACAAACAAGTTAAAAAAGAGAAGGCGGCAAAGAAGTGTTGAATTCTACCACTATATACCAAAGTGCAAGTGCGAATAATGAGGCCATGCAAATAAGAAAAGCAGTAGTTATTGTGTGATTATTTTGCATCTCTACGAATAACAATATATACATGTGACAGAGTGCATATGATAAAGGTCTCTGCTGTGTTGTTACGGTAGTGCTGCAGGCTTCTGGCCCTCATTAAATGTCTGGATAGTTTGGGTGTAGAAGCTCCTCCAGAACCTCTCAGTTTTGACCCTGAGGCTTTTGGGCTTTTGTTTTTTCTTGACTGCAGCAATGAAAAGAGGCTGTTGTTTGGATGGTGGGGGTCCATAATGATTTTGTTGGCCTTAGTCTTGCTTCACCTGTTGTGGATATCCTGCAGACACCCGGTGAACCATTCTGACCGTAGCACCTCCTATGTGGTGCAGTTCATACAGTAGACAGTAATATAACATGACAGGAGTCTATCAATAGTGCACCTGTAAAAGAATATCTGTATCTTGGGGTCCATCCTGAACCTCTTGTGGGAATAGAGGCTTTGCTGTGTCTTTTCCATTGATTTTTCTTTCGACGCACATGAACCTGAAGTAGTCAGGTTTGACTTCAAATGCTTTTGGAAGACAAGGAGCAAATCTAAAAATCTAAAGGCACAAGCACATATTAGAACATGCAATTATTAGCCCTCCTGTGAATTTGTAATTATTTAAAAAATGTTTTGCATGTTCTGTTTAACACATTTTTAAATATAATAGTTTTAATAACTAAAGTTTTTTTTCCATGATTACAGCTCATAATATTTTACTAGTTTCTAGTTATTTTACAAGATACTAGTATTCAGCTTTAATTTAAAGGCTAACTAGGTTAGTTAAAGGTGCTGTATTTAAGTTTTTGACTCTAAAGCATAAAAATACCATAATATGTTTGCAGATATTTAAGAAACATGCTAAGTGAACATTCTTGTTTATCTGAAAAACAAAGCTAAAGCCAGATATTCTGCTTTGAAAATGTGCTTTACGTGCCAGAACATCTGTCTTTCTTTTGGTCCCTTTAACCCAATGCCAGTTTAGCCAATTATAGCATATTTCATTCATTCTGTCAGGAAGGCTCTCAAAATATGCGTCCGCGACCTCCGGTGGACATTAGCAGACCCCGAAATGAGACACAGATGCAGAGTTTCACATGAGGTGGTTATTAATTAGCAAATAATATAAATATTATGAGCGTAAACATTAGGTGAGCAGGTTACACTGCAACCCTGTGTCCTAACAACACGCTACGTGATGAGATTTGCAGTGATAAGCAGTTTGACTGTTTGCACCAGATGAAACACGGCAGAAATTTAAATACAGCCATTCAGAAGCACAGAATAGTGCACTTACTGCACTCCAACAAAATGGTAAGATTTATAATCTAATTACTACATATTAAACTTCTTTAACATTATTAAATGTACATGCTGAATCACTGATATATTTTGGCTTACACTGAGTCACAGTTCTAAAGTTCAATTTCAAACGGTTTATTTTTTAAGATTTGAGGTAAACAATCTGCTGCTGCTTTCAGTAGTATTGCAATAATAAATGTCATGTAAAATGGCATTCAAACTCACATTATTCGCATTTAACACTAAATAAAGCACACAAGGTGTCCCTCGGGTGATCATTTTCAGTTTATCCTGTTGTTCAGCTGCAAGAAATAGAAGCCATTTCTAAAATATAAATTTCAGGTGGTGGTTAGAACAAAAACTCCTTTTAATATGAAAATATTCATTCTATTCCTTCCTTCTTATTCCTGCTTTTATTTAAAACATGATTTAAATCAGCCTTAAATCAGCCTTTAGGCTTGATAGTCAGGCACACTCCTGTTGGTCCTCAATCTGGCAACCTGTGCTTGCATGTGTTTTGAGCCAGGAGTGCAATATATAGTTCAACCACTGTGTGTCAAACTTACATAACGCACCTTTAAGTTAACTAGGCAACTAAAATTTCTTCAGAAAAAAAAAATATTTATGAAAAATTCCTTGCTCTGCTAAATATTACTGGGAAAATATTTGAAAAAGATTTAAAATTTCACAGTAAAGGACTAATAATTTTGTCTTCAGCTGTATTGAAGGTGACCATAAACATAAAACAGACGTAGAAGAAAAATATACAAATTAAAAAAAATATGTTATAGAAGAGTTGCTATTTCACAGAAGTCTGCCAACTGCAGAGGGTCTTTTCATTTGCACCATTTATTCAAGCAGTATAGACAGTTCTAAGTGAGAATCCAGAATTTAACAGAAAGTAAATGGGGAGGTTTCAATCTTAGCGCAATCATCTTCTTAGCAGCTGTACGGTCAGCTAATAATACAGTGCTGATTGTTAACCTGTAAAACTGTTATATTATTCAATAATACATAGTTACAGGTTTCGTTGTTGAAGTCAGATCAAACAATTTAGATACAACCTAAGTTCAGAACCGAGCAACAGGTGAACACTCTATACCATATGTAAGAAAGTGCCTTCAGGGATCTTCAGAGTGCATAAAGCACATTTTGAGTTTGGTAATCTCTTCATCCATGTTTATGGGGAGTTACAGTAAGTATGTTCTGTGTATCTGCTAGTGGTCCATGTTGTGAGAAGCCTCTGTTATATTTATCCAGATATCTTCCCAAATAAAACCTTAATCCAAGTTGGGGCAATCATGTCACCATTGTCTGTCCAATGGTAGTTCAGCAAAGGAAGCCTCCAGAATAAAATTATATGGTGTGGATATTAAGCCTCTGTTATTTTGTATATAGTTGTGAACAATTTAATATAATAAATATAATTTATTATCGCTTGACATTGCAGCCCACAGTTATCAATGTAAAATGTATTCAAACAAACATCTATACATATGAAAAGTGACTTTGTATTTAACAAATGCTCAGCTGAACACAGTCTATGAGTAAAAGCCAACAACACTACACTCACAGCTCTGCACATGATGGATGATGATCTGATTCTAAACACAAGTGAATTGAAGTTGGCGTTTGCTAACTGTAACCAAATGAAACAAACACAAAATTACTTACATCTTTTAGACAAATTTTAGGTACAGATGCATCCTTTAAATGCAATTTTGATGTGAGTCCAGCTTTGTATTGCCCAAGGTCGTAAAGCAGTCCAGCAAAAAATGTTTTGCGCACACACAAGCTAGTTTTTGCCCACTCTTTCTGGGACATTATCTTCATATTTAACACTAACCCATTTTGCTGTTGCCTCTTCTGAAGCTGGAATTCTGTGTTAGGACACCTGTGAGGTTCTAAAGTTACATCCAACACACAGCGGACCGTATGCCAGGATCGCTTTATTGTTCAAACGCAGAGAAACAAAAGGCACCATTGTTAGTCACTTTTTCTATTTGTTTACAAAAGAGGTGGGAAGAGGGCAGAGTCCATAGTTTGCTTGGAGGCGGGCGCATGAAAAGAACTAGTTGGTTATGAATAAACCAGTGCAAAATTCAAACAGGTCATTATTGGCACATAAATACACTCAGTTCATTAAAAAAAAAACTGGCTGCATATTTTATTTTCAAGTAAGACATGCAGGTAGCTTCTTACTCACATTTTATGAATCCCTAAGGACTAATCACACTAATTTAATTACAGTTTTTAAGTGCAAGGACATTCTGCTAAACATTTCTTTTTGTATTTATTTTAGGAAAACAACATGTTAATGACATGAGGTTGAGTAAATTTGCCTGAACTATCTCTTTGCATCATCATTGTGCTATTGTATTGGCAGTCTCAGGCATTGAGCAGCCCTGCCAGTCAACGTTTCCTTCATTAAACACGTGCTGTGATCTCTTCAAGCCTCATTGGAAGCCAAATCTGATTCTATTTCAGCCATTCAATCTCCTGCGTTCTGCCAGCCGTAATGAACAGTGAGCGGCAGCGTGTTGGACAAGCTAAGTTCTGCACGGTAATTGAAGGGCCGCTTCATGTTATCGGCACCGAACCCTTTTGAGCTTTCCGGTTCAAGGACTTCTCCTGGCTGCCAGCGGGAGAGATCATCGAGGGAGGTGATTAGATTTGGAGAGCATTGAACCTGATGGTTTCCTTATGGGGACTATAAAAATCTTTGCCTGATGCCTGTAGCCTTGCCTGTGCTGTGGTGGGGGACGTTTCAGAAGGTGAGGTGGAGGTTTTCTTTTCCTTCTCGTTCCCCTTCCACGTACTTTAGAGTTTTAATTGCCGTTGAAAGCGGATAAAAGTGAATTTCTCTGAGGAGCAGCTGCACATCAATAGACTGACCAGAGGGAAATTAGCACTGAAGGAGCCCTCTCTTCTCTGTATGTTTAGCTGATAGAGATCTCTTTTGGGAGGGATTTTAATAGGTTTCTGTGGGATTTGGCACTTCTGGGAGAATGAGGGAAACCTGTTGAGATTCAATGTTATGTAACTTGGAGAGAAAGTCTAAATGAGACTCAGATTCAGATATTGGGAATGGGTATTGATCACTAAGTAAGAACAGTAATTAGCCTATTCACACCAGGAGTACTGGTTTTTCAAAAAACACAAAAAGTTGCTTTATTGCCGATAAATATCTCCTTTTCTTTCTTTTTTGTAATGAGCAGTAAAGACAATTCTGTTACTTACTATTAAGTAAATTATTTATTGTTTTATTTGTTATTATTTATTCACATTCATATATTTTGAAACCTGTCTGACCTTTTTGTTTTTATTTATTTATTTTTTTTAAACAAGGACAATGTATATCCCAAAATGTTTGGGACACACTTCCAAATCATTGAATTCAGGTTTTCCAATAACTTTTATGCCCATAGGTGTATGTAAGGCATGCAGATTTCTTCTACAATCATCAGAATAGGTCATTTTCAGGAGTTCAGTGAATTTAAGTATGGTGCTGTGATAGATTTCCGCCTGTACAATAAGTCCATTTGTGAAACTTCCTCATTATTAAATATTCCTCAGTCAACTGTTAATCATATTATAACAAAGTGGAAGCAATTGGGAACAACAGCAACTCAGCCATGAAGTGGTACAGTAGGCCACGTACAGTAAAGCAGTTCACCACTGAACTCTGTAGCTGTGGAGACGTGTTTCCTGTAGTGATAAATAATACTTCTCTGTCTGGAAATCTGAATGATGAGTCTGGGTTTGGGAATTGCCAGAGAACAGTACTTGCCTGACTGCATTTTGCTAAGTGTAAAGTTTGGTGTAGGCGGAGATTATGGTGTGGGGTTATTTTTAAGGGTTTGGGCTTGGCCCCTTAGTACTATTGAAAATAACTTCATAATAATAACAATAATAATACTTCAGCATACCTAAAACACATTTTGGACATGCGTGCAACTTTGAACAGTTTGGCGATGGCCTCTTCCCATTCCAACATAACTGCGCACCAGTGCACAAAGCAAGGTCATTAAATGTATAGATAGGTGAGTTTGGTGTGAAGAAACTTGACTGGCCTGCAGTCCTGACTTCAACCCGATAGATAACTTTGGGATGAATTAGAGTGGAGACTGAACTAGGCCTACTCATCCAACATCAGGGCCTGACCTCACAAATGCATTTCAAGAATTCCTATAAACACATTCCTAATCCTTGTGTAAAGCGTTAGAAAGTACTACTAAAACACAGGAGCTGTTTGAGGACAAAAACCTGTCTTGAAATGTTTACAATATCTTTAGTTTTGGGAACTATTATGGCATTCAGAAATTATCTTATTTGAATTTTTGTAGCATTTTTTTTATATAAAATAGGCAGATTTGAATGCAAAACCATGCATTATGATTTGAATTTTTGGTGTGTCAAGAGACCTGTGAGACATGATGATGACGTGGTTTGTTTTTGTTAACTTATCCTCCATTTCAGACAGCTCGGAATTAGGATTTTTCCTACTCCCTACTTTGAAATAATGTCTAGAATTCTAAAAAGAGCCAACCTGTGAACTCTGGGCAGATTAAAGACCCTTGACTTTAGCAAGACGCATCATCTGACATTACTCATTAAACTTTCAAGTATGTTTGCATAACAAAATGAGTGTGAATCATGCTAATGAAGGCTATTTCTTAGATTATGCCTTATAGTGCAAAAAAAAAAGAAAAGTTAAAACCAGATTAATTTATCAATATACTTCAAAGTAACAAAAACATGTCATGATTTTTTTTATCTTTACATTTTTTACAGTGTACTCCATACTAAATGAACCATATCGAGTTATACTGCGATATTACTATATTGTGTGAAAAAGAGAAAGATAGACTGAAAGCATACGAGTAAGAATGCTGAGTGAACTGACATTTCTTGAAAGGGACTTTGCCGTGTCCCTTTCGCTGTGGCATATTTGCAGTTTTACATGAGAGCGCCTTCTGGCCTTCTGCAGGAGATTTACTTCTGTTCACAGAGCCATTTTTCCCAGACAGCATGTGCATGCTTTTGCTGAATTTCGATCTCGATTTCAGTTCAGTTAATCATTCAGCCCTATAACCTTTTTATAATTAAGAAGATTTCCCATGACAAGGCTGGTTTTGTTCCCTTTCATTATAAGCCTTTAGGATAGACCGATAAGCCTCTATCACCATCTGATGCTGGAACAATTCGTAATTTTGTTGATTTTGACAGTAGTCAAAGATGACTTCCAACAGCACACTTGTTTTACTCACATTGGTAGCTTTATAATAATTTAAACTAAATGTATTCAATGCTTTTTATTTTTCTAAAACACATTTTAGTGAGGTGCTGGAAAGGCTGTTAATTCTCTCCGTAGACTAAAATCATGGTCTGTTGGTTTAGTTTTTTGTCAAGCATTCTCAACACCACAGTCACTAATGCCAACTCTAATTTCAGCCTCGCTACTCATTGAGTTTCAGATTCACAGCAGGCAATTAGCAAGATGCCCTACTTGTCATATTAGAGGTAACCTAAGGCTGTTATTAACGAGCTTCAAAACTCGCTTGACAGTCTGCCTTTACTTTAGAGAAATGTGGTTAGACTGAATGCTTCCCCATTTTCTGCATGAAACAGAAACTTCATTCTGAATCCTGCACATATTGACTGCTTCAGTATTCTTTTGAAGATGGAAGAAGCCATTGAAGATTGTATTTATATACTATCATATGCCTCATGTCTGGCACGGCATCTTATTTTCCATTGAAAACTGACTGTTCCTGCTGTGTTCATAGCTGCTGTGTGCCGTATTGCTCCTGAGGATTTAACTGTAGTTTTATTTTTTAGTTTTTGGGGGTTATTTATATAGTGTTTTCTGGTCCTGTTGTGCACATCTGAGCAAATTGTTCTAAATGGGGAAAAGAAAAGGATCAATAAAAATGATAAAATCTAAATAATTATATTTATATATTGTGTAATTTATACATAGTGTGTGTGTGTGTGTGCGTGTGTGTGTGTGTGCGTGTGTGTGTGTGTGTATTTGATTTAACTTGTGGTAGAATAACTAAAATGTAAATAACATTAATAAAAACTTTATAGACACAAAATAAAAACACAATAAAATTGTAACTTAAAGTTTAAAAGTTTTGTTTTTATTATTCAAACTAAAATCTTTATACTATACTATGTTACCTTCAGTAACTGCATCTACATTTTATGTTACAGAAGTGTGTGTGTGAGTGAGAGACTAAATTAGCTTTTCTCAATCCTGGTTCTGTTCTCTTTTATTAATCTCAACCTGACCATGAGAAACTTTTATTTCACTTCAGAATGTTCATTCGCGGATGTACACAATGGCACTGTCTGCAGCGTCTTACTAGAGAAGTGTGACATAATATATCTCCATACAATAAATACAATATAAATGAACATATCACACACTAAAATGCCATTTGAAGGAAAAGTGCTCACTTCAAGCCTAAATCATGGTGGAATATCCTGTAGCATCTACTTTGCAGGGCACTTGTTGCTGAATTTGAACAAACGTCTGATGTAAAAAGAGAAACATCTGAAATGTGTAGCGCGCCGGGGCACAAGGACCGGGATTGAGAACCCCTGAACTAAATAAAAACTAAAAACGTCGTTGTAGGGACGAACTTGCAATACTAGAAAGTTTGGACTTTGTGGGGACATTTGTTTTGGTGGCTATAAGGAAAACAGCTCATGGGGCCCAAAGAGGGGGATAGAATCTGAGTCTGTACAGTATAGAAATTATGTCTGTGTGAAGTCCCTATAAAGGTGTGTTTTGTGTGTGCGGTTTTCAGGTTTTTTTTTTTGTTTGTTTAACTTGATGTAATAAAATAATACAAATGAATTTAAAAAGTAAATGCATAAAAATAAAATGTCAAAAAATCTAAAGAAATTAATTAAATTGAGTTTGAAAATAAATGAAAATAAAAACATCAAAACTTGATAAATCTACAAATGTATTCCAATGATATTAAAAGTATAGTGGAATAAGTATTTAAAAATATCTTGATTTATAAACACGAAGCTTTGAAGTTGAAAAAAAAAGAAATTTTTTTGTTAAGCTCAATCCATTAATCTTTGTTTTATTTACTATTTTGAAAAAAATCTGTTTTCACAGTATAGTTTTCAGATAACATTTGGTGTTGACTTTCTTAAACAAGGTTTTCAAACAAGTCAAATCTTTTTTTTTTAGGAAGTCCATTCAGAGAACAGCAAATAAAGGACCTGAAAGATGCCCTGCGAGGCACCGACCCGGACATTCCTCTTGTGTTCGTCAGTGGAAACCACGACCTCGGCAACGCACCCACTCCAGACACCGTGGAGCAATTCTGCCACGAATGGGGCGATGATTACTTCAGTTTTTGGGTGGGTGGCGTGTTGTGTCTGGTGTTGAACTCTCAGTTCTTTTTCGACTCATCAGGCTGTCCTGAGTTAATGGAGGCCCACGAGGTCTGGCTAGAGGACAGGTTACAGATGGCAGTTCAGACTCCGTTCCGCCATGTGCTCGTCTTTCAGCACATTCCGCTCTTCCTCCGCAACCCTGATGAAGAGGACGACTATTTCAACCTGCAGAGGGGGATCAGAGAGCGCTTGATCCAGAGATTCAAACGGGCAGGTGAGAAGAAAGTACTTGAACCTTTCACATCAAACACAGAGAAGCTGCAAGTGTTCATATGATAGGGAGGGTTGAAGAGTATGCAATCTTATTCTGAGCATGCAACATAAACTTAGCTAAAATTAAATAATTTGTTATTTTAAATGCTATATATGTTAACTTAGATTAAGTGTATATAGAAAAAGTTGGTCACGCTTTATTTTAGGGTAAAAATTGTATGACGTTTTTTTATCAGTTAACTCCTAATTTGCTGCTTATTATTAGTTATTAGGAGTGGTTACTGTAGGTTTATGTATTGGGTAGGATTAGGGAAATGATAAGATCATGCAGAAAATGTAATTTACTTGTAAACAGCCAATATCTTAATAATAGGCAGGTAAGAAGCCAGTAGTTAATATTAAAAAGTGGTACTTAAGCTAAAGTTATACCAAAACATTTTATTTTCTCTAGTTGAGAAGAAAATATGTGTCGTTTTATTTCATTGAGATGTGAAACTGAAATAACTAAAACTAAAATGTAACCAATAAATATGGCATATATTAAAAAAAGGCAAAACACCAAACATTACTAATATGTAACAAAATTGAAATTAAATATTCATATAAGAAAAAAAACAGTTAGCATTTTCCCAAATAAATATAGTAGTAATATATATGTCTAATATATGTATTTTGTGAGGCGTCACGGTGGCAAGAAGGTTGCTGGTTCGAGCCTCGGCTGGGTCACTTGGCATTTCTGTGTGGAGTTTGCATGTTCTCCCCGTGTTCGCGTGGGTTTCCTCCGGGTGCTCCGATTTCCCCCGCAGTCCAAAGACATGCTCTATAGGTGAATTGGGTAAGCAAAATTGTCCGTAGTGTATGTGTTTGAATGAGTGTGTATGGATGTTTCCCAGTGATGGGTTGCAACTGGAAGGGCATTCGCTGTGTAAAACATATGCTGGATAAGTTGGTGGTTCATTTTGCTGTGGCGACCCCTGATGAATAAAGGGACTAAGCTAAAGGAAAATGAATGAATTAATGTATTAATTAATATATAATTGTTTTTTAAATTCCTAATCAAAATATAGTTTATTTGTGTTGCCTTCGAAGACAACAGTGATTTAAATGATATTTATTTGAAGACAACATCAATTATTGACACATTTTTTGCACTGTGAAAACATAAACGCAAAAGTTTGCTTTTCAATAATGTAATACTATTAAGTTAAACTATTTTTTAGAAGAGAATTCGGTAGAATTGGTTTTCATTCTTAACAAAGGTTCAAATGAAATGATACAAAAATAATACAAAACATTAAATAAAATTGTTAATATAAATCTTATCATTAATATGATCAAAATTCATTTTAATTAATTATATTGAATTGTTATTTTGTATTACTTACAATTTCTGAAATATACTGTCAGAAGTGCAGAAGAAAATTTCCATTTAATTATAGAACCAGAATTTCACCAAATCGGTGCAAGAATGCTACAGTAGATGCCATTTATGACCACATGCTGGAATAATGCCTTTGTCTTGCCTGTGGCTGTTTAATTATGCTGTGAGCACCCTGGAGTGCTTTTACCGGATGTATAATAAAAGCTTTACAGAGAAATATACAAGTTGTCCATACACTTTGTATTATGCGTGTGGACTATAAGAGGCATGGGTTAATTATTGATTATAGAACTCAAAGCAGGTCAGAGCGGATATTGTTTTATTTAACAGCTGCTTTGGACAGCATATATTACTCACTACTGTATTCTCATGTTGGCATCTAATGAGCATTTTTGGGGTTTGCAGTCCCTTCGCTTAAAGATTTCCACTCTTAATATGCAAAATCTGAATGCTGTATTAATTTCTACGCAAAGATGGTATCAAATGATATGCATCTCTAAACATGTCAGATTGATTCACTCTCCATTTATTTGTAGTTAAACATCATAGCTCTGGTACCAGAAACCATTAAAAAAGGCTTCTGTGCTCTGTTGGAAAAGTAACAAGAAGTAAATCCACTTGGTTGAGGGTTATGTTTGCCATAAGGGAACAAAAAAAATACATATCTTCCTTTGTTGCAAAAGGTTAGTGTTCAGAAGATACAATATATATTGATCTTTGTATGGCCAGAGACATCATGGTGCATTGATATTGAAAATCAATTTAAAAAATGGGCAATGCAGAAAGATTAAATCCCTTTGGTCATGAAAAAGGTGCTGTCTTTAAGATAAGAATCCAACTTCCATCGCTTGTTTCATGCATGCTGTGTCTTTATGGAAATGGAGGAGTGTGTTGTGTAACCCAGTGGGTACCTTGATGTCAAAATGGCATCAAAAAGCCTGTCAAAAATGCAAATCAATTTGATGGCAAAAACTTGACATTCATTTGACGTCCACACAGTAATGGCCTTTTGACCAACAAAGTATTATAATATAAAAAAGTTATATTCCTCTGAAACTTCAATTCCAAATTGCATCTACATTCTACATCCCTACAATACACGTAAACTACCTTGATGTCTAAATGATATCATAAAGAAATCTAAAAAAACATGTCAAAAATCAACCAAAGGGCTGTCCTGTAATCGATTTTTGATGCCAATATTAGATGTCAATTTGATGTTGTTTTGACAACATCAAGGTATTCAATTGATATCAAATCAAATTTGCATTTTTTTTACATGGCTTTTTTTAATCAAGGTTAAAATTGCTTTAAAATTGCTTGTAAAATGCTTTACATGCTTCTAAAGCCCACTTTCACCATTTCTACATTCTAATTTCCTCTAATTTTCATAAGGGATGCAAACCTAAGGAATTTGTTTAGAAAAAAAATAAGCCAATCCTCTTGGAGATCAGAAATCACTGTCAGAGGAAAACACAGCCACTGCCCACAAAATCATTTTCCGGGCCTCCTTCAGCTCGTAGATTTAATATCATGCTGCAAATTATATTTGTATGAGTTAAATCGTTTTTTCTAAAAGGGAGTGAGGCTGTGAGAAGAGGATTTTTTTCTTTTGAGACTTCTGCCTTGCAGGAAAACATGCTGATCACTCCACATGTCTATTAGCTTTGAGGTTTGTAAAGTGGGTGGTTTTTGTAATGAATACATGTACAGTTGCTGATATCCTGATATCTGGACCTATGTTCCTGTGCTGCACTGACTCAGTAGTTGGATACTGTTTAACTTTAATGCCCAAATTAGCTGACTGTACTATCTATTTGTGAAAAGCAATGTGAAGGTTTATCCAGATTTTTTTAAAACTGATTTGAAAGTCTTTTCACTTCCTAATATGAATCAATAATTAAAGTTATCAATTATAATATCAAAATCACTTTTTTTTTTATATTTAGAAAAGTAATCAGTTACATTAAAAGGTAATTTTTTGTAGTTACACTACATTCTACATAATGTAACTTACAAAGTGGCCTTCCCAACACTATAAAGAAGTTGTTTACATTGGGCATTATGTTATGGCTTTGTACATTAATATTATCAGTGAATCCAGTGAATGAAACATGAGGTAATCTACGAGTGTTGTGTTTGACACTGTCTCTCATAGTGGAGCTTTTGTAGACTCTTGCACTTGCCGTTTGTGCACATGTGTTTTGAAGGAAATGTGGCTTTGGAGAGAACTCTGAAACGAAATGTGGAATCTTACTCTTTCAAAGCTAGCTTTCTATTGCCTACCCTAGCTTTAATAATAAATAATAGTGTGTAACATCAGGGTTGGGAAACAGGGTACACAGAACTTTGCTGAAACTCTGAATTTACAGATTCTGTGCAGATTTACAGATTCATGAGTCTGGATGGTTGGATTCTAGTCAGGCATGCACAGTCCTTGCAGAAAGTCCTTGGACACCCACATGAAAAAATACTATAGTAATTTATAGTAGATACTACAATATTTTTATTTATAATGTAATAGTAAATTATAATGTGTATAGTATATAGTATTTATATACTATGTGTATAGTATTTACAACCCTTCCTTAATGAATGCTACAACATAATGTAGTATTTTCTATTGTGAACTGATAAACTGTAATAAAACCTGTAGTATACTTCAGTTTTTATACAGTAAACTTAAATTAGAATCTGTGTTGTACTGTAGTATAATATACCCTGTAGTTATATAAAACTACAGAATTGGGTAAACTGTTTTTATAACTGTAGTTGTTGTATCAACATAGCAACTACCATAGAATTTCCACAACAGATTAATTCAAGTACTTTACTATAGTATGGTTCAAAAACAATGTAATATCTACTATAAATTACTGTAGTATTTTTTCATGTGTGTTCATTGTTGCTATCTATCACTTTCTCTGACAGACACTTTCATTTTCCAGCGTAGTTCTGTTGAGTTTAAAGGAAAGCATCTAAAAACACTGTGAAATGCCAGCTATAAGTGTGTGATAATGTAGAGAGAACATTTTTTTCACACTCATGTTGGCAATTAAATTATTTGTTACCCTAATTGCAACATTAACGTGTAAGACAAATGCATAAATTCGAGTTGTTTACTTAACATTCTTTCGATTACATTTCAATGATGTACACTGCAGCATTACTTTTCTGATGTGTCTGAAACGGTTCCTTCAAGCATCTGGTCTCTCTGAGCTCCTCCCACTCTGATCTGATTGGTCAGAACTCGCTTGCTGTGTTTGTCCATATATTAATATATTTCCAAATTTTAGCTCTGGAAGATTCCTTAAATTGTATTGGTGATTTTGGTTTTACTGTATACATTCAAACCAGTCATCATCCTTTAGAAATGCATGTAAAGGTCATTGCTTTCATGGCACAGAAAACACTGAATATTGAGCTGCTACTAAGTGAAGTTTTTATGTCTGTGTTCTCTGTAACCACCCTTGATTGCATCTTTATTGGTAAACATACATTAGGGCTGTTGACAAGCGCACTAAACACACAAGCAGAAAGAAGCCCATCTTAAAAGGTGTTTTTGAGCACCCATCGCGTTGTATTATAATGCAAAACCATTTCATTTGAAATTACCATTCACCGTTTCTTGCGGTGCCAGTGGTGCTATCTTGTGGCGTGTTAATTAGCAATGATAAGCCGAGTGTTTTCCTCTGCTATTTCAGCTGTGTTAAGGCTCTCATTCAGCACACGCCAGTAGAAATGAGAGCGGGATTTGGTTAATCAACAAAACGCTTGTCATCTGCTTGAGAATTGAAGGTAAGCTGGCAAGCGTGTTGTTTCAGGCAGACAAAGAAGAATGGTGTGTTTTGTAGAGGTTACAGTGTGATGGAGTGGCCATTGTTATCAGATATCCTTTAGGAAAGGCTGGACTTTGTTTTTGTTTTGTATCTCAAGGTCTTGCATCATTAAAAGCAGTGTTTCAGGGCTTAGAAAGATACTGTAACTTGACAGTGGATCAAGGAAAATAATAGGGTCAGTTCATGGATATTAGTTGGTATTTCTTTCTTGTGTGTTTGATTGGTAGTTTGGTTTAAAGGTGCATTGCAGATGGTTGAACTGCATGATTAAGTGTGGCGATTGCTAGAACTGCATGATTAATTGTTAAAAGATTGAGATCTTGATTTAGACACATGATCTTAATGCTAAATTAGAGCAGTTCAGGTCTGTTTAATAAACATTTGAACTCATTTGGTCACAGCGGACATTCAGATTTGCATTCAACTACTAATCCAACTTTAGTCTTTATTAGTCATTTCAGTTGTATGGTATTGTTATTTTGGGGTTACTGAAATCAAATTATAACTCAAATATTTATAGGTAGGATTTTAAACACTAATGTCTATGGTTCTAAATAGAGTCACGTTTTGAATGTAATGACGCTTCAAATACAAATCATTACACCAGTAAGTGTGACAAATTACAAAATATAGTGACAAATAAAAAATATATATATATATATATATATATATATATATATATATATATACAGTTTGAAATTGACTATTTCTATTATCTTTTACTATTTACTTTTGACTATATTTTCTTGAACCTTTAGTAAATTGCATGTTATTTTGTTTAGATATATTCAGAATCATGGTAAAAATCTCAATTTTAAAGAAACAAACAAAAGAAAAGACTTTTATTTAGAATCATGCAGATCTAATAGAAACATAATTTACTTTATGTATTCAGACTGTAACTTCTGTTGTGAAGCAAACCTTTGTGTTTTTTTTCTTTTTTTACTGAACTTTATTTAGTTTTTCTCTCAAACTATTTATCTCAAACTATTTAATAAAAAAAAAGGGAATAATACTATATAGCAAGCAGATAATTATTTTCATGTATTGAATGACCTCTTAATAGCTTAGTAATAGTATTATTTTGTCTAATTAAGTAAAATATTAAATAAAATAATAAATAAATAATAAAATTAAATAATAAAATACCAAATAAAAATAATAAAATGAAGAAAAAAAAAGAAAAAAAAAGGTAAAAAGTAAATAAATAAATAAAATAATACAATATGAAGAACTGATATTTGTTTTGCTGAATTACTTTTACCAGCGCTGTTAATTGAGTAGTGTTTTAAAGGTTATGTGAGCACTTGATGACAGCAAAGATGATAAAACAATTGAATGAACATGAACAATTAAATATCCAATACTGATCACTACCAATTAGCAAAAAACACACCAACACATCCTCAGGCAACTCATTTGCAAGTGACATAATATATCCCTTTTATATGTTTTTCCTGATGACATACAGCTTTGCTGTGATTATTAATTGGTATTAATCATCAAGCTCAATGATAGTCGCCTTTCATATATATTTGGATTAAATCATAATTACAATACACAGCAAACTCTGTCCCTTATTTAGAGGATCTGCATTGATAAACGAGTGCTATATATGACCAGCATAAGCAATGCTCTGCCTGCGCAAAATCATTTTGTACTTCCTTCTGTCATGCAAATTATTGCTGGCAGAGTTATGTGAATAATGTATCCCAGTGGCCTAATGACAGCACGCAGCAACACACATGCACACACACACACAACCCTCAAACTAAACCGTTAATGCAGTCTGAGTAGTTTGAATAGACGAGACTGAGGATTTACATATCATCCAAATCTGGCAGATCCGTTAGTTCTGTGGCTGAGAAGAGAGAGACTCTAGTAGCGCGTTTAGAGTGTCTCCAGAGAACCGAACGCAGAACGGCGTCATACCTCCTTATTGGATGAGATTTCTGGCTTATTTTATGTGAGTGTTTATTTTTAGTACGTACTATTCTCTCACACTCTCAGCAAATTTCACCTCTCTCAGCCAAAAGGCATGTTGATCCCCAGATACTACTATTCTTGCAGTAATGAGCCCATTAATTAACAGGCGGATAAATGGGATTTTCTCAAATGGATCTACAAGATGTGAAATAAAAAGTGGTTCGGGAGATGGAAGTAAGTTGCTGTGAGCAGTGGACAAGATTCAGGAGGAACATCATGTGGAAATCGTACAGAGACCGCTCTGTGTTTATCGGTATTAGTGTACAGTCCCAGAATTCTCAGCGACAGGATGCATTTGATCATTTTTAGATGGACGTCATAATGTAAACATGCAGAAACTACTGACTTTACTGCAAATCTCCACAACTAAATCTACCTCAGCAGTGTTTGTTGTTAAAAGACCCACAGCTTATTAATCAGGCTGTTTACGGGACTGGTGGGAGTATGGACCCACTGATACACTCACAGCCAAAAATCACAATCCAGAAAAGCTGAGACTGCAAGCGTGCTGAGATGCTGTCATAAAATGCACACTTTATTAAGAGATAAAACAGCGGTAAATCTCAAGATGGTAATGCAAAAAATACTTTCTATTATATTATTACAAGTAAAACCCCCCCCAAAAATCTATTTGATTAGCTGATTAATATAATATTACGTTATCATAATAATATAGTTGTTAAAATATTTTTGGTTTTTAAAAGTGCTCTTACTGATATTGTAATTAAATACTTCTAAATTTTATGCTTTTAAATTTGACAAAAAAATATTGGATATTAATGTTTTTATTGATGATATTTTATAACTTGCATGAAAATCCCTGGAAGGTTGTTACAAGACTTTTTAACTTATTACTTATAAAAAAAACAAACAAACAAACTTCTAAATCAATGCAAAATAAGTTACCATACAGTATATGGCTCTATGGCCGATAGAGTGTTAAAGCCTATTATATAACAAAAATGTGTGTAATGTGTTTTTAAAAATATAAAATTGCAATATATAAAGAATGTAAGTAGGGAAAAATGACGATGAAAAAGAATGATCTGTAACCAAACTAATTTTATATGTATTTTATGCCACATTAGCAGGGAAAATGCATGAATGATAATGCTTTTACTTAAAGGGCTCCAATTGTGGCCTCTTTCCAAGATGTAAAAAGTCTTTTGTGTCTCCAGAATGTGTCTAAAGTTTCAGGTCAAAATACCCATCAGATCATTTATTATACCCTGTTGAAAATGTCAAATTTTAGGTCAGAGGGAATTGTAGCTGTTTTTGCTCCTGTGCCTTTAAATTAAATTGAGTTGGTTTTCCCCGCCCACTCAAAGTAGATTCACCTTGCCTACTCTTGGAGCATTTCTCTTCAGAGAAGGATAACCAGGGTCGTATATCAGGATAAACACAGAATAATGACAGACAGAACTCGGACATGATGAAACAGACAGTCACAAATACCACAGTAAGATGAATCAGCCACACAAAATGTCGTTACAACGATCAATGTGCTTATGCGTGCACACACACACACATACATACACACACAAACAAACATGCACACATTGTGCTGTTTTAATTTATCTACTTGCAGCAGATGTGTCACCAAACAGGTAAATACGCTACTGTATAGAGATCCATTAATGCTAAGTTACTGTACAAAATAAGCCTAATTTAACATCCACAAACCAGGACTCCTGTTGTGTGATTGAAGCGAATTCATTTATAGTTGTATACACTATGCAGCTGTGCTTCAAAATGCTATACAAGGTACAAAGTGTAGCACTTCTTCTTGAAGTGCAGCTGGATCACAGAGAGTTGTAACAGATATTTTAATTCCAGCTTCTTTGCAAATCCTGTCTTGTGGACATTATTATACACATTAATGCAGAAGCATGTCAATAAATGACTATCGATCAATATCGGTGGGTGGGAAACCTCGTCACATCTACATCGCATTGCGGTGGGCCTCAAGATCGCTGGGATTTGGATCCCATTTTAACCTCAAGAATTTAAAAAGAGAATTGTTGTTTTTATCACTCCAGTATGACTGCATACACGCTATACCTACACATAGTTCTGTCCAAACAGCTCCAAAAATTGGATTTTGCATAATAGGTGCACTTAAAATTTTTTTTATTTACATACAATCTGTCCCCTTCGTTCAGAAACACAAATGTGACATGTTCAAGAATTTTGTACAATGGACTTAAACAGCTAGACCTTTTACATCAGCTTTACTTAACAAAAAACTGACAGTCATGACCTGAATATTCAATTCAATTCATCTTCATTTCTATAGTGCTTTTACAAGATTGTGTCAAAGCAGCTTAACATAGAAGTTCTAGTAAACTAGTGTCAGTCCAGTTTTCAGCGTTAAAGTTCAAGTTACTTCAGTTCAATGTGGTTTAATTTTCACTGTTGAAAGTCCAACCACTGAAGAGCAAATCCATCGATATGCAGCTCCACAAGTCTGAACATAATTAAATATAATTTTAATATATAATTTCATTTACAAAAATAAAGGCTAAAATTCAGCATTAGTAACTTACATCGCTCCATCAGTTGTGGACACTCAAGCTCAGAGGATATCTGACTCATTTTGAATCCTTTTGTAAATTCAGTAAATCATTTACTGGAGACTCGAAGTGAGTGGGTTATTTAAATCATTCAGTTAATCGATCATTCATTTTTTGATATGTAGTGGAGTAAAAAATAATATTTTATAGCTTGACAACTCATGTCAGTGCCTGCTCTTACAAACCAACAGACAGACAGACAGAGTGATACTCCGAAATACACATCTAAAATAATCATAATTTTTTTTGTCACAGTAAAAGTTGAGTGATATAAGTTAAACACTTATTTTAACAGTTTACATTTGTCTGTATTCTCATTATAAATATAAACTTGTAAACTTATAAACCACTGCTCCGGGTGTGTGTTCACGGTATGTGTGTGTTCACTAACTGTGTGTGTGCGCACTTGGATGGGTTAAATGCAGAGCACAAATTCCAAGTATGGGACACCATACTTGGCCACACTACACTTCACTTCACTTCAAGTGGTTATAAAATTTAAAATAAACTTGTGTCTATTGCCTCATTACAAACATGTGGGAAATTTCACAATATACAAGTTAAATTACCAAAAAATATATTCAAACAGACTTTATGCGTCTTCGGGGTGTCGCTTAATAAATTTCTAATCTGTATATACAGCATTTTGTGTTCTGACAAGTTTGTGGTCATGCTTGGCTGCCTGCTTCACAGAACTGCTTCTTTGTAGTCTCCCGGCCTCTCCCGTTTTCAAAATGAAAGTCCCACATACATAGTACATTTAATACAAACTTAATTAACTTAAAAGTAAGGAAAATATTGTTGTAATCTCACTAGAAAAGTTGTGACCAATCAAACGCTGCCTGGTGCATGCAAAATAATGATCCCATGTGGTCTGTGTTTTATTAATGACGCGTAAGGGATTTACACGAGAATAACGAAACGGTGGTGGTTGAGGCTCAAGCTATGTCATTTGCATGTACTGAACTCTTTTTATTCCACTGTGCCTATGTGTATCCAGATTTTCATTCTATGGTACCTTTAAGACAAGTCGTTTCACTTAGCAAGCATCTTTGAAATACCTCCTGGGCAGCTTCTTTGATCATGCAAGTACAGCTCATATCTCTTTAAATAGAGAAAAATCAAATAGCGTCTCATTACAAAGCGACATTCCTACAAACCTGGCATGCATAATAATAAAGCATTTCCTTTTGGTGAGTTTGTATTTTTAGAACATCATTGTCAGGTAAACCTACTCTTACCCATGTCCCTAATTTTGGTATGCAAAAATGGTAAGCTCATATAGCAAAAACCTGAATTAAGGTTAAGCACCTAGATTTACTGACCTTACATAGTAAAAAAAAGACTTAAATCACTTTTTAGTGTCAGTCACTGTCCTTTAGACCGTTCGTGAAAAGCTATTAGATTTAGATTTCAGCTGTATGATATACAGTAGATATATGCAGTCATTAACAGTATTGCATGTCTAATTATTCTATCCGATAGTGCAGTAGAGAGGATGTCCTTAGAGTAAATGACTGTTTAAGATGTGCTTTGATTTTTCTTCCCCCTCCTCGGTTTCACATCTGACTTCTCCAGATAATTGGACACTTTTTTTTTTTTATCCGTCATGTTTCTGTAGCTTGCTCCCATCGAGTGGATTAGAGGTTATGATATGTGAAAGATGCTTGAAATGTGCATAATAGTTATTTATAAGCAATTATAATTCATCCTAATGTTTTGTTCTTGTTGTTTTAATTGTTTCGGTGAAGGTTTTCAGCTTTACGTGCCGCAGTGTGAGTTTTGAAGTGTCAAGGTAGTTGTAATTGTGTTTGTTTGTGTGGTTTCATTAACAGTGTCCAACAGAGCATGCAGATAGCTATCATGTGCATGTGGAACAAGAACAACTTGTGAAATTTAGATGAACTCTGACAGCAAGCAACCATCTGTAATTATACCTCTCAACACTGTGTTTCTGTCACAGTCGTTTTTCTCCTTTCTTGTTCTTCTTTAAGTATTTTGGCATGCCATCTCCTGCATCTTCCTGTGGTTTTTGGCACCTTTGCTCTGTTCTGAATAAAAAATTCATGTGAGATTTCGTTTCCTGTTTTCAAGTGCATCCATTACCTCAGTATGGGGGTTCCACCGTTTCTGACTGAAAGAAAAAAAACACACCTTCAGATTCACCGCTTTTACAAAAGAGAGAGCTTATTTGTGCGTCTCACTCTGGGTGACTTGTTTGATAAACTATTGTAGTTCTGCATTCGGTCCGTTGCTTTAAATACTTGAATGATGGAGATTGAGTCACTGCAGCAGGGGAGAGAGCAGAAGCTTCACAGTGGTTATACAGATCAACAGACAAACTGAATATAAAGTGATGCCCCACCATGAAGATTTTCAGTCTACAAGCACCGAGACATGGTCAGTCAGATAGAAAATGCAAATGATTCAGTTGTTGAACCCAAATCCTCATAATGCTTGTTTGACCACAGTCTTGAGCGAAAATGTCGTTCGCTTGTTCTGACCACTTAGACTGGAAGAAATCATGCCAACATGCATTTTTAGTAGTAACTGTTTCTGTGTGCCATGATGGTCCGTGAACAATCAAGAACAAGTTTATTGAAACAACTTGTATCAATCAGGTAATTGCACCTTGGTTACTAGGTGGACTTACTAAGTTATACATTTAATTAAGTTTTCTTTTACTGGGAATTGAATCTATGAGCTTTGAGTTGTTGGTGACATGCTCTAGCTTTGCTGTCTGTTTACAAAAAGGGGTGGAAAGAAAGTGGAGTTTCTTTGCTTGGAGGTGGGCACTAGCTTGTTAAATCTAAACAGGCCGGAAATTGAAACACTCAGACAGTCAAAAAACAAGCTGCATGTTTTCTTTTCAACTTGTCTGCGCTGGCAGACACAGCAGAAACTAAACACAAAAACATCCAATGTCACCTTTAACAATGACTTAAATGATGTAACTTAAAATATAAACATCCAGTATATTTTTTATGACTCATGAACGACAGAATTGAATTGATTTGATTGTCATAAAGGAGGCATTTCTGTGTGGAGTTTGCATGTTCTCCCCATGTTTGCGTGGGTTTCCTCCAGGTGCTCTGGTTTTCCCCACAGTATAAAGACATGCGGTATAAGTAAATTGGGTAAGCAAAATTGGCCGTAGTGTATGAGTGTGTGTGTGAATGTGAGAGTGTATGGGTGTTTCCCAGTACTGGGTTGTGGCTGGAAGGGTATCCACTGCATAAAACATATGCTGGAATAGTTGTTGGACCATTCATAAGCCGAAGGAAAATTAATTAATGAATGATTGTTATAAAAGTGGTTTCAGATTCTCCTTTACGCTCACTCAAAGCTATGTCTCAAGAAACATTTGTGGATTGAACCCAGTGTCGCCACAATCAGTGGAAGAGCTACTTTGCACATAGAGAGACATCCACATTACTACCCTGCTTTGAAGCTATGTTTCTCTAATTCTTTGGTTTGGACTTTGAACTGAATGCTCTAACCAATCACAGTGCAATGTTGCTGTTACAACCAATCAGAAACCAAAATAAAAAAGCATGCCTTTATTTTAACTCGCATGATCATTGTTTTTATGATTAATCATAAAGGCCCCTGTATAACAAAGTTCTTTTTGAATAAAAAAAAAAAAAAAACTGTTAAGAACTTCAAGATGTGGCATGACGCGGTGGCGCTTCTTGTCCAGTGCAACCCTTCAGAGTCTGATACTTGAGTTCCCAGTGTATTTATGTTGCAAACTTGGTGTTGTTGTGTTGGTTGTTCTCCTATCTGATGTCCGTGGATATGATATATAAATTAATCACACGTCACTGATTGCGTAATCGTCACAGACCAATGATAGCTCAAAAGTGTTCAGGAGCCACACAAAAAGTTTGTATGGGTGAGTTGTTTTGAACTGCTGAAACAAACTCAAAAGGAACAATGTTATTTACAATGTATATATGTTTGAAGTATACCGAAGCCTTAACTCTGTCAAATCCAAGAACTCTAGTACTCATGCCAATCCCTAAGACTAAGATCTATTTTTGGTGTCATTTATTAGTAACATCATCCCTTCTCTGATTTCAGGGGTGAAAGCTGTGTTTTCAGGCCACTACCACAGAAATGCAGGAGGATGCCATGATGGACTGGATATGGTGGTGAGCTCAGCAGTCGGTTGTCAGTTAGGAGATGACACTCATGGCGTTCGAGTGGTGGTAGTCACAGGAAATGACATCATCCATCGCTACCATAGTCTGGACCAGTTATCTGAAAGAGGAATGGACGAAGACCTGAAGAAATTGCTGGTTTAAAGCCACCTCTGCTGTAGGTCAGTAATCAACAGAAAACCGAGGCAATATTTGTACATTTCGAACTTTCAGGTGTTTTTTACAAGAACGAAAAGAGCCTTGCCTTCGGAATACATTAGCAAGCATTAAAATCTCAAACCAGTTTGATCTTTGATACTCACCTCATCTGTCTCCACACTTTAATCATGCAAATGTGTCTGAGAATTCCTTAAACACTGGAGTTAAATCACCTCATCATAGTAATGGAGTGAGGAGATGCTAGGGTACAATGGTAGTTTAATAGCGCTGAACATTTTGGATGACAGTTTGATGAGTTCACTCCTTGCTCCTCTCTGCTCATTACTCTTTTCTGTCTCTGAGAGGAGGAAAGAGGCAATCTCCATGGCAACGATTGAAAGACGTGGCTGCGGTGACCGGGACATCGAGTCACTTGTTCTGTGGGTGGATCACCAAAAACATAATTGCTGACCTCACCTCACACTTGGACTCAGAAGCGTCGAAAGTAGCCGAAATGTGTGACTGAATATCTTAGGCTGCATCTATGCAGAAAGAAAGGCATTTTAAACGAACCGAGTTCCTGTTTGAATTCAGCCCGTGACCTCGTAACTTTCCTTAGCAGTGTCATGTTAAAATGAAACAAGATGTTTTCCAGTTTTCTCAGGATATAGTCATGTAATATTGATGTGTAATGTCTAATGCTGTGATCATACTAGAAGGGGTTCAAAAGTTTAAAGTTTTGTCATGAATTATGCAGTTGACATTCAGTTTCAGTGGAAAGTTTAATGAAAAGTGATGACATGATTTTCGGAATGTCTTCGAATTTGATTTATGCTGTTAAATGACGGCGCTGCTTGAACATCTGACTATCTGTGCAGAGGAGGTCATATGATTAGTTTTGCTAATTTACGTTGACATTTTATTATATTCATAACATGAACTGTCATTTATTAATTAACCTTTAAATCTACGATGTTCTTTTTTATGTTCAGAGGACATAAAATAATGTTAACAAATACAGCTCTACTATACTTTTTAAAATGACAACACAATTAATTAAAATGTATATATGTAATTAATTGTCTGTTGCTTTTATTTTCACTAATGAGCTTTTCATTTAAAGAGGCTTAGAATATGAGCCCAGTGCTCCAGAATAAAGTAAAGCACACAACACTCACTTTGGCTTAATCCCTGATTTATCAACGGTTTCCACAGTGGAATGAACCGCCAATTACTCTGGCACGTTTTATGCAGCAGAGTACACTACAACAATGTACTAAAATAAAAAGCGCTTTCCTTAACATTGTTTTCTGTTAAAATGCTGTATTATATATGCCAGTCCAATTGTTGTCTATGTTACTCTAAATCAAGTCACCACACATCTGTGCACATACAATCTACATGAGCATAAAAAATAGCATTTTCGAACATTTCAATTTAAGTTATGAAAAATATCTTTGTGTTAATAAGGAATAAGGAAGTCTTGACCTAATGCGGATGATACACAGGGCAACTTTTTGAGCAATGTTGCTGGGCAACTTTGGGAAATGATGCCATAAATGGGCAATTGGGTGAGACACAGGGTGACTAATTAGGACAATGGGCTACAGATATAATACTGTTGCCCATTCTTAATAGAAAAATAGCCAAGCAACATCGCTCTTCAAAATTGCCCAGCAACATTGCCCAAAAAGTTGCCATGTGTATCATCAGCATCAGAGTAAGGGTGCGGCTGGCCTGGCCTTGTTGCTATGGATGATGTCAGCATGATTACTAACTATGCACACAGTGATTGGCCGATGTGGAGGGGAGGAGTCTCTATCAGAGATAAAAATGTTATTAAGATATTATGTTGCTATTTTCAAATGAATATTTAAACATGTAGACTAAGTGAAGAATTGCATTCTAAAAAGCATGTTCATTGTTTTTAATGTTTTAGACATTTAATAATGATTTTCTTCCAGTGTTACAAATTAATGTATTTCCTTAGAAAATAATTAAGCATAGATAGATAGATAGATAGATAGATAGATAGATAGATAGATAGATTGATTGATTGATTGATTGATTTCTATGGTAGATTACCAGCATTATTTTAAAGATTTTTTTTCTCTTAAATTGGTGAGGTAGGAGCTACTTTTAGCCTCAAATGTTTTGTCAATAATTTTAAAAATAACTTTTTTTATTCAAACTAGTAAAAACAATCTTAATGTTGTACAAAGAAAAAAAACAATACCTCACCAACATTTCAGTGTTTCATCCATTACCCAAAACAGGCTTTGTCATTGCTTGCAGCTCACTGAACTGACCTGACTCAATGAACCCAGAACATAAGATGTCCCCTGTCATGTTACCTTATTTTCTCTCCAGCTCTTTCCTGCAACAGCTGTTGTATATTGAAAGCATCTTCCTGTGCCTTTTTGTTCTGATCTCGAGCCCAAGGGCAAGTAATCAGCATGTCATTCTAAGATAGCATGCAGTACTCAAGGATGTACAACATAATACGATTTGTCCAGGTCAGTGGCTACAACGTAGTAATGGCCTCTGTTCTTACATTGATAATTTGGGTTTGTCACAGTTAGTCAGCTGTAAAGAGCTACACAGGTTTTCTGAGTTTTTTTGTTTACTTGAGAAATGATTAGACCATTGTTCAGTTTGTAGATTGTTCATTGTTGCAGTTTTTCTTGCCCATCCCAAGCGCTTCTCGAAGGGACACGTAGCATAGAATGTAAATGAATTCAGTCTTGGAACAGGAGGACATTTGACATTTAGCAGGTTGGTTTTCTTCACACAGCAGAATGAACTCCTACACTGAGTAAATCACAGGGCATCAACAGCCTGACATATAAACCACCGATAATAACCACCTGCCGAACGGCCAAAAACTGCCCTTTTCGTGGCTGCTGTGTGGAAATGTAAACTTTCCTTCATAAAATAGTTAATTCTGGTCTGCTAGACCAATCAGATTTTTAGGAAAAGTTTAATTCAGTGTTAAATCAATCAATTTGGGAATCTAGGCCCAACAAAACATCTTAAAGGTAAAATTAGCAAACTTGGTGATTTAGGAGAAAATCGGGCTCACACGGGTCATGGAATATCATGGATATCATATCTTTTCATTCTTTCATGAAATTCAGGGAATTTAATTTTTTTTTTCTCCAAGTCATTGAATATCAGGAAAGTTTTTTTTTTTTTTGTCGCATTCAATTTTATCACATTCTTTTCTATACCGTATCATGTATATTATCATGTTGTTTCACAAGTTTTACCTACTGTTATGGCTATTTTTCAGCACTGTTTTATTTCTTTCATGTTTGTCATCTGCTAGTCACTTAAGTCAAACGCAGTCACCGAGCTTTACCTGTTAACTAAGGCAAATATGTTGGGAAATGTCATTTTCAAAAGCTTTGATTACAGAATGTTCACTTCAAAGACTGTGCTCTTATTTCTATTCATTTCTTTTCAAAATCTGAGGTAAATTATACATTGATGTGTTCATAATTGTTATTAAATTCAGGAAAATGATATTCAACCTCAAACACTTCTAATATTTTGCAAAGTACAACAGTGCCTTGTTTTTCTGTTCATTATAGGTCATGGAAATTCAGCTTTTTAATGAGTGAAAGTCCGGGAAATTTGGCTAAGAGTGGGAAAAAATAATAGATGTGTCAGACCTACATTAAGGACTCCTAAACTTTTGCTTATCACATAGCTCCTAAATCAGTGAGTAGTTGGAGCCTAAAATGGCTGTTTCTGGCAATCTTGGAAAGCAAACTTTTAAATACATTTGACCACTGTAACTAACCCGCTGGTTATTAAAACAGTCCACGCTTCCCAAATACTGATGTCCATACATGTTTATTTATTGAACACTGTGAAAACTAAAGGCAAACATACAAACAAACAAACTAATCAGTTTCACACACACACAACATAATTAAAAGAACATCAAAATAAACAAAATAATATACAAACAATATTTCCATTACTGTGTTGGCCTGATAACCAGCAGTAGAATAATCAGGAGCATTTAACATGTGTTTGCACTGAGGTTTCACCATGCTGTCTATACCAACTCTCGCAGGTTAAATTAATCAGGGAGGATCACATGACCTCTGCCTCAACCCAACCGGAAACAAGGACATTTATAAAATAAGCATACACCAATACACATTCAAATAATGAATTGCGAAAAATAACAAACATAAACAAAATACAAGCTGACCGATTAGCGTCAGCTAAAGCCGCAATTACCTTTTAAAAAGTTATCGCCTTAATCATGGAGGTCTTCACATATGGTAAGAAGTATATTTTCAATAAATGTTTTAAAGTTTCAAAACTTCCAAAATGACCAAAACTTTTAAGCTGATATATGTCCTGTAAATACAAATTTGGCCATTTTTACATATTTTTCTAAATCCTTAAAACCTTTAAATCTTTATAATTTTGTAAAGGCAACCTAAAAGTGCGCTTTACAAAATTCCCCTGAATATGGAGAATCTTTGACAGAGACCTCCCCTTTACCATCAACCAATCACTATGTGTGCATAATTATCATGTTGACATCATCCATATCAACAACGTCAACTCCACCCTTACACTTAGCTTAGTCCCCGTTAACCAGAAGTTGCTGAGACTTTTATTTCAGTATGGTGTTGCACTTCCAGCTGAAACAGAATATAGAGTAGAAGGCGTTTCTAGTTCGTTTTGTAGGAGTAGAAGTTGTAGGAGTAGAAATTCTTTTGCGCATCATTCTTTAAGAATGTTGTGACTGAAGCCGTCAAACTGACATCAACAGAGAAGGACCACCACTCCAAATGCGGAAGCAAATGGACATTGTAAATTTTAAAACATCTATAATTCTGTGTAAATGTTTAAACGTCTCAGCAGCTTTGTTAATATCTATTAAGAATAAAAACTTGTACTGCTATTAAGGAGAACTCTTTGTGGTAAACTAAAATATTTTTCACTTTTGTTTTGTGAAGGTTAAATCTACACGGCAATATTTTGCATCAAATAAATGTCTTTTAGTTATTCAGTCACCGTTTTCTGTGGAATTGAGCTATACTTTTACACTATTGCCATAGAGTTTTTTTTATAGTCCATGGTTCAGCTCAGGGAAAATATACTGAGATGTGTGAAAATGTGTCCAAGATGCCACAATTTGAACAAGGTATTAATTTAGGGATGAAGTCATAGATATATACAGTATATGTAGATGCCACATTTGACCACTACAGACATGTTAATACATTGACCAACTTAGAACGCTCAACTTGTCATCACTCACAGTAAAAAATTAATGAGTTTTCCAGCATGCCACAGCATTGCACAACCAGTCTCTGGTTTAAAAAAATACTGAGATTTGGAGTGCTTCTATACCTTGCCCCTTGTTTCTGAACCTGGCACATTTCTCCCTTATCACTGTTCATTTAGGGATAAGTGAAAACCTGTTTTGCACCAAAACAGTCAGTCCAAGAATACTTGCTGCAATCAGATTCAGCAGACCAATGAAGCAGGCTTTATCACAATGTATTAGTACATATTAGTACATACAGTGATATAAATATGATAAAAATAGCACAGTGATATGTTTCCATCCAAGGATGCAAATTAAACTGGAAACATTTGCAAATATAGCAGCATTTCCATCTAAATAAATCAAAAAGAACAGAATTGTCAGTTGGAAAATCCGAAAAAACAAATATGCTGTGGTAGGAGAAGCCACTGTTGGTCTTTTTTAAATATATTTATAAAAAATGACTTCACCTCAGAAGATGAAACGGATGCGATGAATGATGTGCGGTGGCTTTTGAAGGCATGAGACCCCTCTTTAGAAACGCAGCCGCTCAAGACCACCGAACCACTTTGATGACGGACTTTGTCTCAGTGATTTTAGATTGACCAAAATAACATTTCAGATGTTTTACAATGTGGTCAATCTGCTGGTATGTCCACTAATGCGGTCCCATTGATCAAATCACATGACTTATTTGATGCACAGACTTGAATTGTATTTTCTTATTGAATAAAAAGTGTAGGTCCCACTTTATATTAAGTGGTCTTAACTATTATGCACTTGCATCAAAAAATAAATGACGTACTTACTGTGTTCATAATGTATTGCAGAACACTTTTGGTGCTTTTGAGGTGGGGTACGGGTAGGGTTTGTTGGTATGGCTGGGTTAAGGGATGGTCAACAGCATAATTACAAATGTAATTACAGATGAAATTACCTGCAGGTATTTAAGCAATCATAAATACAATGTAAAAACATGTATTTACACAATAAGTACATTGTAACAAATCATTAAGTTTAGTGTAATTACATATTTGTTAAGGCCACTTAATATAAAATGGGACCAATGTTTATCCTACTAAGTTTATGTGCATTTTAAAAATTTATACACATCTTGGCATTTCCGTTTTCCGAATTTTTTTATGTGATATTTCAAAATGCACATAAAAATAGGAGGATGGAAACAGATTAATACTCTTATTTCCAGTATAGTTTTATTAGAGTTCATATCATAAGCATATCTGATCTGATCTGATTTGAGCATTCAGAATGGGTTAAAATATTGATGGATATATAAATATTAAAATTGGAACATTAGCAGCTTATAGACCGTATGCAACCACCAGATCAGATGTGTTGAGTTCTAATTACACCATATATTTGTGGCCATATTGGTTTCAGCTGATAAGTGAATATTTTAACATTATCAGCTGAATAAGAAAATAAATTATCGGACAATAAATTCTGGATTATTTCTGCTGGTTGGTCCACTTCAGATGACGTTGCATGCAGTAGATTCGTGCTTACACTCTAAAAAGCGATTAGTTACTTTACATTAAAAAAAAGTAAGTAAACCCGTTTCCTTAAAAGTGACAAGTTGACTTTACTTTCAAAAAAATGAGGAAACACATTTGAACTTGGTATTGTTAAGTTGATTTGACGTAATTTTTATAATTATGCACATAGTTAATTTATTGAATCATTTTAAGGCAATGGGTTTACTCACTTTTATAAAGTAAATACAACTAATTGCTTTTTTACAGTGTAAGACTTTTGTTTTAAATGTTGTCTGCAGTTAAGTTTCTAAAATGCCTTTTTTTTTTTTGCAAAATAGGCTCCGAAAAAAATCCTATTAAAGTTGGCATTAAATAAAAATTTACACTTCTTATTTTTATTTGCATAGTATTTGTTAAAAATGATGCATCTGTGCACTTCATTATTTTAATAAAAATTAATTAATTTAAATATAAAAATTAATTTGCCCTCATAATCTTTACTCAAATACTATAAACTTCCTTCCCCCTTGAAACGACTTTTCTTCAACTCTGGTCACATGGAAAGCCTTTAGGGCAGGGCTTTCAGAGTGTGTCTTGTTTCTGTTCAATCAAATATGATATTATTCCATCTGTAAAATTAAGCTCCTTGTTCTCATCTTCATCGGCCATCTGAAAACATTCTGAACCAAAGGGTGCAGAACTGGCATTCAAATCTTCCTCTATTTTGTTAGCACAGGCCCATAGCCAGGCCTCACTGACAAAGGTCCAGAATTTATCCCATACATCGTTTGTCTTATTTTGACTGCTATGCCATCATAAATAGTGAAAATAACCCATCGAAAAAGGCTTTAAGACCAAGCGGAATCCTCTGTTGGCTGTCACTTCGGTGCGACTTCAGCTATTCAGTTTTGGCCAATGCTAACCTGCAGATTGTATTTTCATTTTACAATCTGACGTAAGTGAAGTCATCTTTCGCTGCTGCATTGTTTTTAAACAGAGAAAACATTTTACAAGTAACTTTTATTCTAAATCTTGGACCTTATGCTTAACACCAAAAATGAGGAATAAAAAGGTGTGAAGGACCAAAAGTGGACCATATTGAAATTGATTTGAATACCAATTTGGCTATTGTTGTTATCTAGGAATTTTCAAATGTACATTGTTTTACAAGAGAGGCAAAAAATTGTAAAGCTCTACATTATTATTATTATTATTATTATTACTACTACTACTATTATTATGTTTTAAAAAAAATGTTTTTTCAAATGGTCAAACTGAGGAAAGTCGAATGTGCTGGCCAGTTTATTATTTGCCTAATAAATGAAAATAGACTACAGTTTTTAATTTAAAACTTTAACAGATTCCTATTTTTTTCTATCTGATATACAGTATGATGTAATAAATATGTATTTTAAAAATAAGTATTTCTTAATTTCTTTATTATAAATCTTTAGGAAATATTTTTATATCATATTTATATCAAAAAGTGAGGTTATGATGACCGTCCGACAAGCTAATTCAGCTAAAAATAGTGCTTAAAATGTCACTAAAATGGGCGAATAACCGCAAAAAGGTCCACTTTTTGAGAAAAAAAGAACCACCCCTTTTACCAGGCTGGCTACGGGCCTGTAGCAACACCCATTTTCCAACAATCCAATCGGTTCTCAAAGTACAAAATCCTCCCTACATTTTTTCTTTTTTCAATTAGATGTATGTGTCTCAATAGGGGAAAAAGGACAATATTAACTTTCATGCCGACTTTAAGCACGTATTATTATTATTGATGCATCTTTACTAAATTAAAGCTAAAATGTAGTTCATTAAAGATTATTTCGGTAATGAATAAATCTCCTGTCCTGCATGTTGCAAAACTGTGCTTCAGGTGTCCCGAGTTCGAATACTGGCTCTTTCCCAATTACATCCCCCATGTCTCTCTCACACTTGGCTCTTAGTTTTTTTGGCCATTTGTTTTTTTGTTTTTGTTTTCTGCAAAGGGAACTATAGGCAATACAATGTCAGAAATAACTGTTTATTAACTGTAAGCCTTTCTACTCGCTGCGTGAGTTCTGCT
>CAIGQV010017602.1:1788352-1887314 GCA_903798115.1 Danio jaintianensis | reverse complement strand
CAATAGAACAGAAATGGAAATCTGTATAAACATCAATGACGATCTGAATATTATTGATAGTATTTAACCCTAGAGTGGCCCAGGAAAAAAACAAAAAAAATCACAGTTGGGTCCTACTGACCCCGAACATTTACAGACCAATTATATAGGGACATTTTTTTAGATAAACTATATATTATTTTTTACAGTCTCTTCTCAACTTTGCATTTATGCGTGTGTGGATATGTTGTACTTTGTATCCACTTACAACACAAACACACAACTACACTATAATTTGGCTTATGAAAAAAAAAAAAAAAAAATCGCTTAAATTCTGACCTAAATTTAATATAAAAGGTTTCAGGATATGAAAAATATGAAAATATTTTGTATAAATAAAAATAAAATATATAATAAAAATATATATTTATATGTTGTTGTTGTCTGATATATTTTTTATTGTTTGCTTTTGCAAAACAACAGCCAATTTCAATGTTTGCCAGTTTCTATAAAAATGTTCTCTGTTACATTCGTGTGTGTGTGTGTGTGTGTGCACGCACACAAGATATAGAATTCATTCATTCATTCATTTTCTTTTCGGCTTAGTCCCTTTATTAATCTGGGGTCACCACAGCGGAATGAATCGCCACCTTATCCAGCATATAGCGCATGTCTTTGGACTTGTGGGGGAAACCAGAGCACCCGGAGGAAACCCACGGGAACACGGGGAGAACATGCAAACTCCACATGCCAACTGACCCAGCCAAGGCTCGAACCAGCAACCTTCACCGCGCCACAAGATATAGAATTTTTGTTGCAATTTTCATTTCTGCTCTACGCCCAGGGCATTACAGATTTATAATGGGTTTAAAATTTATTTTGGACAAATGAATCTAAAAAGGCGACACAGTGGCTCAGTGGTTAGCACTGTCGCCTCACAGCAAGAAGGTCGCTGGTTCGAGTCCTGGCTGGGTTAGTTGGCATTTCTGTGTGGAGTTTGCATGTTCTCCCCGTGTTCGCGTGGGTTTCCTCTGGGTGCTCCGATTTCCCCCACAGTCCAAGACATGTGGTATAGGTGAATTGAATAAACTAAATTGGCTGTAGTGTATGTGTGTGAATGAGTGTGTTTGGATGTTTCCCAGTACTGGGTTGCAGCTGGAAGGGTATCCGCTGTGTAAAACATATGCTGGATAAGTTGGCGGTTCATTCCGCTGTGGCGACCTCTGATGAATAAAGGGACTAAGCCAAAGGAAAATGAATGAATGAATGAATCTTTTCTACACACCTTTTAAACAACCAAATCTTTTTGTTTTCTGTTTTAAAGTATGTTTTTATAATCGGTTTTTAAGACGGTGAGTATGAAATTAATATTCGTTGATGATGGCAACAGTGATATCAATAATAATGAAGTTAATAACAGTAATAAGGATGTAATAACAATATGAATAATGGGAAGAATAAGAAAAAAAAATACATACCCAACACATAACACATACTATATCTTCTGTGTTTTTTCCTGGTTTGATTTTAAACAGCAAGCATTGCAGTCTAGCATTTAACTATCAGGAATGTGTTCAAAGAAATGGCAAAAACAACTGGGTTTGGAGGATATGTAGAATTTATATTTAATCTTTGTTGATTTTTGTGTGTATTTGCCACAGTTTTTTTTTTTGGTGCAATTATGTTGTTAGCTACAATTTTTTCACTCTATTTTGTTTATAACAACAACTGTATATGTTCACAATAGCTCTTTACATTCATTTCCTGTTTATCTTGAAGCATGCCCCACTTAAACTGTGATGAACAGTCTTTCAGCAGCGCTCTGAACAGAAGTGCTCTACTGCTCTCTCAAGGCTGTTGTGTACAAATACATCTCACAATAAATCACCTCTGAAATCGCAGTCTGTCTGAGTTGTTATTTTAAATGAGTAATTACTTTGCAAGCTTATAAAAAAGCCTGTTTGTGTGAATGGAATATAGATGTTTTCGTTGTTCGTGATTTGACCTAAGATTAGTTGCTTCACTTCACTTGCATTCACAAATCCACTCCTGTATAGTATAGTAGTAAATACTAAAGTGTCCTGTTTAAAAAAAAACATAAAAATAAAAACTATAGTTAAAAAGTCTATATATATATAGGCATACATTGGAAAACTAAATTATTTAGCCATCCTGTGAATTTTTTGTTCTTTTTCAAATATTTCCCAAGTAATGTTTAACAGAGCAAGGACATTTATCACAGTTGTTTCGATAATATTTTTCTTCCGGAGAAAGTTTTATTTCTTTTAGTTGGCTGTGAATGTAAATTTGTTACGTTTACCTAATTGAATTGTGCTAACTCATTGCCTTAATTTAACTAATTGTAACTTTGTTGCATTATTTCTTACTAATATATTAAAAAATATTCTTTTCTTATACACTGTAAAAAGTGATGAGTTTGCTTTACTTAAAAGGTGAGTAATCCCACTGCTTTTAAAGTAATTACCTGACTATACTTAAAGTGAGTAAAACCATTGCCTTAAAATGATTAAGTAAATGAATTATGTGCAAAATTATAAAAAAAAATTAGTTAAGTCAACATAATCTTACAACGGATTTACTCAATTTTTAAAGTAAAGTCAACTTGTTTTTTAAGGCAACAGGTTTACTCTCTTTTCAAATAATCAAATAATCACTTTTTACAGTGTGTCATTTACTTAGACCATTTAAGTTTTGTTGGCTTAACTTGATATGTAATCTGATTAAGTAGTTTTATCTTTACAGAAATCTCAACATAATACAACTTTAAATTCTAAATCATGCCTAATCGTGTTCAAAAACACTTTATTTCATTTATTTTCCAGTCTGACACAAAGCATGCTGGGAACTAGAAATCTGCAAGGTTAAGTTAACTCATTTAGTTTAAGTTGTCTAGTACACTCAAATTTTGAGTTCACGTAACTTGTTTCTATTAAGTTCAATAAACTTTCATCAACAAAATGCAAGTCAAAGGAACTCATCATCTAATTAATTTTACTGTGTAATACACTTTTAAAAATGCTGGGTTCCTCACAATTCCTTTATTTGTCCAACACTAATCGATTAAGTTAACTTGATTGTTTTTACCAATTTAAGTATTTTGAACATAAAACTATTAAGTTGTCAAAACAAAAACTCAAGAATTGTGTTGATTCAGCTCATTTTAGGTACGTAGTTTGAACAAGCAGCAGAAATATTTTTTTAAGTGCATCATGTCAAGCGATGACTGTTATGTCTTAATTATTTGAGCACTTTAATCTCTGTTAAAACATGAAGCCATAAGCAAATGAATTATCTCTCGTCATATACACAAGTTTAACCTGCATGTTTATAACACACTTTCTTGAGGCACACACTCCATAGTAAATGTAATGCAATTTCTAAAACATGGTATTTTGAATTGCTTCATTTAGAATTATCTGAAGTAAGAAATTATTTCTGAATAATTCCTAGACTAGGGGATTTGAGGACCAACTTGCATAAAAATTCTAAATAAATGTCTGTCTGTCTGTCTGCCTATCTATGAGATGAACGGATGGATGGATGGATAGATGGATTTTCTATGTAACCACAGAAAAATAAAATATGACATATTTAAAACAGATATATTGTATTTTTAATTAAACTTAATCCAAAATTTATTATTTTATTATTTTTCTTTCATTTATTATTTTCTGCATGTATTTTCATTTGTAGTTTATTATTTTAAACTTTATTTGTTTTTGTAATTTATTTGTAATTTATTTATTTATTTTGCTTCTTATTTCCGAGCAAAAATAAATGAATATGAAAATAAATAAATGCAATAATCAAATTATTTATACATTTATGTATAGATTTAAGCATTTATTTATTTTTGTTTGGTCCTCCATATTTGTGACCCTACTGTGGTTTTTGTGGCGTTTTGACTTTTGTATTTTTAACTTCTGAGGAACTGTGAATGTTCCTCAACAGTTACAGCATCTTCCCCTAATCCCTAACTGTGACACTCCTGTCGGTCAAATTTGTTTTTTGGAGGAAAGAAACAAAAATCTTTCTATTTCTTGAGAATCTAACTTCTACTCCACACAGTATCTTCTTTTGGAAAAACCTTTATGATAATCTTAACTGGGAGAAAATCTGGTCACTACAACAAAAATTCTTTCTCACAAATAAGGTAAAAGAGGTTTCTTTAAAACTGATCCATAGGTTTTATCCTGTCAAGAAATTTATACAAAAGTTAAGAGTTGACACTGACTTGAGCTGTTCTTTTTGTGTGAATGCTGACGAAACAGTGATACATTTGTTTTGGTCATGTCATTACATTCAGGAGTTTTGGAATAATATAGTTTTTTTTTATTAAGGTAAAGATTCTACCACAGTTTTCTATACAAATGAAAATTATTATATTTGGGTATTTTAACTCGGACCCCACAAAGAAAAATGATATTTTTTAAATAAATGTAATTATTTTCTTAAGTAAATTTTACATTCACAAATGCAAATTCTCAAATAGTAAACCTGCCTTTGTGGTCTTCATTAAAGATATGGAGAATTATATAAAGTTGGTTTCAGGATCGACTAATAAGAAAGCTTTAAAAACTGTCAAAATATGCTCTGCTTTAAGATCTTAGTATAAGTAATCTTAAATTAACCCTTATATTTGCAAAATCCTTTAATGTTTTTTCTTCTTCTTCCCTTTCTCTCTTCTCTTTATTTCTTATAATGTTATTTTTTCCCATTGTTTCATACTGTACTGTACTTTTTGTCAATGTCACTTGTTGATTGATTACTGTATTTTTTGTTTTATGTACTATTATGTATGTATGTTCCTGGTTTCAGCAATAAAACCTTTGTATTTTTAAGCTCCAGTGCGGCAGATGGCGCTAACATGAATTAACCAACAAGAAACACGTCGACGTCACGTGACACAATACGGTTTTTTTTGTTTTTCAACCGAAGACAAGTCAAACTTGTGTAATATGAATTATAATAACAAATTATGTTTTTATACCTCACTAGTTCTGTTTGCGTGCTCTACCGGCAACATATAAACAGCAGGCTTATTCCTCGTCTCGTCCTGTTAAAAGGGCGATAAGCTGTATGTTTTGAGGATGCATTAACGTTAATGAAAACCAAACAAAATGAAGTATTGAGGTAGGTGAAATCTGGATGGTCTGGATCAGTCGTTGGTGAATTGAGGTAAAGTTTTTAAATTCACACATTCAGACTTTCTCCTTAATATTATCATTTCAGAAAAGTATTCTTAGCAAATTCTAAATATTGAAATCATATTGACTTAGCAGCCAATGACTATCAAAGTACAACATAGTTCACAGTCAAATTAAGTGCTAATGTTGTTTTCAACTTATACTTACTTGTGAGTTTAGACCGAATATTCAATGTACCATGGTAAACAATATAGGGAGCATGTCACAAGTTGTCACTGAACGAATGTGCCAATAAAAAAAACTAACTTTACTTCAGTCGGTGCTGGTGAAGATGGCGGGTGCTCTGCTGGAGTATGAGACGGAGATGTTTCTGAGTGTGTTCAGCACAGACGGGCTGCTGATCACGGCTGAAGGACTCGGCATTGACCGCCTTCTGCTGCACTTCATGAAGGTTTATTCAGAGGAGGGCAGCCTGGTGCTCTTACTGAACACCAGCACTCCTGAACAGGTGAAACCGACACATTTCATGAGCTACTACAGTAACATAGCCAAGCAGTGTTATGTGTCTTACGTGTGTAACATTTTGTTATAGTGTATAGTTATTATTTTTGCAGTTTCGTGTTCATATGGGAACTGTAAAGAAGCTAAAAGGCGATTAAAAGTGTAAAATTGAATGTAAGAGGACAGAATCCACTGGAATTGACTATTTATTTTCAATATATGCATTGCATTGTATAATGCTGATGAGCATAATTAAAAAAATTATTAGCGTTTTTTGTGAACTTTCTGATTACTATTTTTATTATTAAACCTTTTTCAAAATATGGAGAAGAGGCTTTCATTTGATGTATATGTGTTATGTTTTGTATCGTATTTGAAACAGTCAGGAAATAATCAGGTTTTATGGCATATAATATATATGGTAGGGCTGCACAATATACCATTTGAGCATCGATATCGCAATGTGTGCATCCACAATAGTCACATCGCAAGATATGCAATGTTGAGTTGGGATTATAGATGGCCAGAAACCACAGATCAAAACACACAAGATTTGTTTAGACACTGCAGAATTGAACCACAATAGAGTGAAAGTTTATCATCTGCATGTGTTTTTAAGGCCTGTGACTACATGAGCATTTTAGTTGTGCATAAAGAAGTTTAATAAAGATAATTTTTATTGAATTGCTTACATGATGAAGACTATGCAGTGTTATTTTACATTTGATTCAATTTCTGTATCTGAATACTGTTAGACTCTCTCCAGAAAGCACGGTTTATTTTACTTACATTTTTGCTCCGTTGTGTTTATTTATGACTGTAGTTTGTTTATTATATGTGTATAATAAATTACATAAAAAAGATATTTATATTTCACTCCTCTACAAAATCATCCCAATCAATGACTTTGCAAATAGAGCTATTTAAATCATCTGGTGAAATTGTATTTATATCGCAATATATAGCGCAGAGAGAAAGAATATCGCGATGTAAAATTTTTCCAATATCGTGCAGCCCTAATATATGGCATCTAGTATGGAGTTATATTTGATAATATACATTATAAAAATCATTTTTACTCTATTGTTATTTTATTTTAAGAGTATTCATTTTTATTGAAATGGCTTCATGAGCACTTCCATTGAGAAACAATAAACAAATCAACAATATTAATGATAAAGTCTAACATAAAATAATAGATTTTTTATTTTACGTTTACTTCTTGATATTTTTGTTTTAACTTAAGTCATACATTTGATGTTTTACCTCGTAATTATGACTTTATTTGACTATGTTATAACAATAGACTTTGTGGCATAATTTAGAATTTTATCTTGTAATTTCTACTAATCTCATAATTATGATTTATTATCTGTCATGATTTTGACTTTACTTGACTTTATTTTTCATAACAGCCTTTTTTTTTTTTTTACATTTTAAGACTTTAAAGCACCGTTGAATTTTGAATAATTAATATTATCATTAAAATAATAAAAATATAATAAAATAGTTATATATTATATAATAATAATAATGTAAGTTAGTAGTAGTAGTGGTAGTAGTAGTAGTAGTTGTTAATGAAAGTTAATGAATGTAGAGTGCTACATTAAAGTTGTGTACTTTATAGTTATATAAACTCTATGAACAAATATCTGTTATGTACAAATATCTGATATTCAAAAGCCTAAGTTTTATTATCTGCAGTTGCAATACAACAATCAGACAAATAAACATTTGATCAAGCCTAATGAATCATCTTTAATACTTAAATCAATACATGATTAGATACATAACAGGATTTCTCAAAAACATTATGTATTGATCATTGAGTAATAAAGCAATCCTAAGTTGCTTCAGTCCATAAACATATACCAAACTATATAAATGTTACTCTGTTACATTTACTTTTTAATTTCATTCATTCATTCATTTTCTTTTCGGCTTAGTCCCTTTATTAATCTGGGGTCGCCACAGCGGAATGAACCACCAAGCATATGTTTTATGCAGTGGATGCCCTTCCAGCTGCAACCCATCACTGGGAAACATCCACACACACTCATCCACACACATACACTATGGACAATTTAGCCAACCCAATTCACCTATACCAAAAGTTTTTGGACTTGTGGGGGAAACCGGAGCACCCGGAGGAAACCCACGCGAACACGGGGAGAACATGCAAACTCCACACAGAAATGCCAACTGACCCAGCCGAGGCTCAAACCAGTGACCTTCTTGCTGTGAGATGATTGTGCTACCCACTGCACCACCGTGCTGCCCCCTTTTTAATTTCATCAAAGATTTAAAAAATAAATATATGATTATGATATATGATAAATATAGATTTTAAATAAATATATGAGTACCACATCCTGAAGGTGGGCATTTTTAGAATTATACTAAAAGGCCTTTTACTATTGTGAAATATCAGTCAAACTACAGAATGGATTGCAGTGATTCAGTATGGATGCTGACTGTGTGTGTGTGTGTGTGTGTGTGTGTGTGTGTGTGTGCTGAAGGAGTATTTGACGGAGCAGCTGCGGGCTGAAGGAGTCCGTCATCTTCCTCAGACTGTGACCAGTGATGTGCAGAGCGCTGACAGATATAACGTCTACACTAAAGGAGGAGTGCTGTTCGTCACCAGCCGAATCCTAGTGGTGGATTTCCTGACCGACAGAATCCCTGCTCACCTCATAACAGGTCATAGAAAAAAACATATAATAAAATAAATCTGTGTTCATTCATTACAGCTGACATAGAACATGAATTACTGTGTGTTTGAACAGGAATCTTGGTGTACCGTGCACATAACATAATTGAGTCTTGTCAGGAGGCTTTCATTCTGAGACTTTATCGGCAGAAAAACAAGACTGGCTTCATCAAGGCCTTTACAGATAAAGCCACGTCCTTCTCTTCAGGCTTCTGTAAAGTCGAGCGCGTCATGAGAAACCTGTTTGTGAAGAAACTTTTTCTCTGGCCAAGGTATGGCGGCTTCAATCTTCAAATATTACTAAATATAGAAATGTTTTGTTAACGTTTGTTGCTAGTTTTTAATTGAAGATTTCCTAGGAAAAGATTTTTAGATTTTAAAAAACTTATTTACCTTTACTTTTTCATCTTTTTTTTATAACCCAAGTCATACATTTGAAGTTTTACTTCATAATTATGACTTTATTTGGCTGTATGTTATAACAATAGACTTTGTGTCATAAATTTGACACATTTCTACTTTTATCTCATATTTATGATTTAGTATGTCTATTTATTTTTGACTGACTTTTAACTGACTTCTGTACATTTTTTAAAAGCATTGTTGAATTTTGAATTACTAATATTAATTTTAGCACTAAAATAATAAGAATTTAAATTAGTAGTAATACTATTAATTATTTATTATTAATATTATTATATAATGTTTGTTGCAAAATTTTTATCAAAGATTTCTTAGCAAAAATGGTTTTAACACAACATGAAGGTATGCATGTAATGGTGCCAATTTTTCTTGTTGCGAAGCTTTTTACATATATCACAATATTCAAGAAGTACATTTTTGTGTATTGCTTTATTGTTCAGAGTAAAAAAAATGGTTTCAAACAGAACTGAAAAAATAAAAAATTTAATTTCTGAATTAAAATTAGGTCTCATTAGTAAAAGTTATTAATGTATGAAAAAACATCAACGTTGAGAAATAACCTAAATGTGTCAAAGAACTTTAAGCTTGAGTTTAAAAAGAATCTACTGAACATTATTAGTTATTAGCTCCATTAAGTAAAACATTTATGACAGAGATGTTTTCTTTGATTATTTCAACTTATTAAATTGAACAAAAATGTAATATAAGTTTAACGAAAAAGACACTTTTTTTTCATCAAACATTATTTTAGACAACATTTCCTGGTTTTGATAATATTTTCCTGTAATTTTTGATCATCTAATTAAGCTATGATGTTCACAACAAGCTTATGCATCATAATGTGTGTTTAGCGTTTTGATCAAAGTCATTTCAGACCTTGCTTTGCAGCTAATCATATAAAATAAATATGGTGCATATATTTATATCTGCTGGGTTTAGTTTGCTGAATTTACCCCATTTATGGTGAGCAAAGTGACCAGGGTTCATTGACATGGCATTTTCCAGGCCTTGAAAAGTTAAAAAAAATAAAATAAAAGCACAATGTTTTGGAAAAGTCATGAAAATTTGTTTAAAAAATATCTCTATATTTAAATATTTTTTCCATATAAATTGTATGAATTCTACAAGGCCAGTAGTTTTCTTCATTATTATTCTATTATTTTGTGTATAAGTTATGTTTAAGTGTAGAGTTAGTTGTCTCAGCCTTTTTACTTCTTTTCTGTCCTTGGCAAGTCTCATGCTCTCACTTAATTATTATCTAAATAAGTTTTATTTTGTTTTATAAATTACATAGATTATGTATTTTACTATATGCTGTAATAAATTTGAACATGCATTTTTATCCTTATTTAATAATATGTAGGCCTATACATAGACATTACATGAAACATTATGCCAGGGGTGTCAAACTCAGTTCCTGGAGGGCCGCAGCCCTGCACAATTTAGTTCTAAACCTGCTTCAACACACTTACTTGTACAGTCGTGGCCAAAAGTTTTGAGAATGACATAAATATTGGAAATTGGAAAAGTTGCTGCTTAAGTTTTTATAATAGCAATTTGCATATAATCCAGAATGTTATGAAGAGTGATCAGATGAATTGGATAGTCCTTCTTTGCCATGAAAAATAACTTAATCCTGAAAAAAACTTTCCACTGCATTTCATTGCTGTCATTAAAGGACCTGCTGAGATCATTTCAGTAATCGTCATGTTAACTCGGGTGAGAATGTTGACGAGCACAAGGCTGGAGATTATTATGTCAGGTTGATTGGGTTAGAATGGCAGACTTGACATGTTAATAGGAAGGTGATACTTGAAATCATTGTTCTTCCATTGTTAACCATGGTGACCTGCAAAGAAACGATTGCAGCCATCATTGCGTTGCATAAAAATGGCTTCACAGGCAAGGATATTGTGGCTACTAAGATTGCACCTAAATCAACAATTTATAGGATCATCAAGGCGTCCAAGAAAGTCCAGCAAGCGCCAGGATCATCTCCTAAAGTGGATTCAGCTGCTGGTTCGGAGTGCCACCAGTGCAGAGCTTGCTCAGGAATGGCAGCAGGCAGGTGTGAGCGCATCTGCACGCACAGTGAGGCGAAGACTTTTGGAAGATGGCCTGGTGTCAAGAAGGGCAGCAAAGAAGTCACTTCTCTCCAAAAAAACATCAGGGACAGATTGATCTTCTGCAAAAAGTATGGCGAATGGACTGCTGAGGACTGGGGCAAAGTCATATTCTCCGATGAAGTCCCTTTCCGATTGTTTGGGGCATCTGGAAAAAGGCTTGTCCGGAGAACAAAAGGGTGAGCGCTACCATCAGTCCTGTGTCATGCCAACAGTAAAGCATCCTGAGACCATTCATGTGTGGGGTTGCTTCTCATCCAAGGGAGTGGGCTCACTCACAATTTGCCCAAAAACACAGCCATGAATAAAGAATGGTACCAAAACACCCTCCAACAGCACTTCTTCCAACAATCCAACAACAGTTTGGTGAAGAACAATGCATTTTCCAGCGCGATGGAGCACCGTGCCATAAGGCAAAAGTGATATCTAAGTGTCTCGGGGACCAAAACGTTGGAATTTTGGGTCCATGGCCTGGAAACTCCCTAAAATTTTAATCCCATTGAGAACTTGTGGTCAATCCTCAAGAGGCGGGTGGACAAACAAAAACCCACTAATTCTGACAAACTCCAAGAAGTGATTATGAAAGAATGAGTTGCTATCAGTCAGGATTTGGCCCAGAAGTTGATTGAGAGCATGCCCAGTCGAATTGCAGAGGTCCTGAAAAAGAAGGGCCAACACTGCAAATACTGACTCAAATGTCATGTAATTGTCGATAAAAGCCTTGTAAGTGCTTGTAATTGTATTTCAGTACATCACAGAAACAACTGAAACAAAGATCTAAAAGCAGTTTAGCAGCAAACTTTGTGAAAACTAATATTTGTGTCATTCTCAAAACTTTGGGCCACGACTGTAGGTTTCAAACAAGCCTGAAAGACTCAATTAGTTTGATCAGGTGTGTTTAATTAGGATTGGAACTGAACTGTGCAGAGCTGCAGCCCTCCAGGATCTGAGTTTGACACTTGTGCATTGTCAGGAATATTTACCCGAAAGTTTTGGAAAAGTCATGGAATTTTAGTAGGAAAAATGTGTACAAAGTGAAAATTAACAAAATTCAAATATTGTTCTTTAATTTTAAATAATTATTGCAGATCATATATTTCAATGTAAATCAAGTGAGTTGTAAATATGGTTTTGTCTGTTAGATTCCAAGCATCAGTGAACGCAACGCTGGACAAACACAAGCCGGATGTGGTGGAGCTGCACGTGACTCTGACTCCAGCAATGAGAGCCATTCAGAGCTCCATTCTGGACATCATGAACGCCTGCCTGAAAGAGCTGAAGCGCTACAACCCCACACTGGAAGCAGAAGACCTTTCTCTGGAGAACAGCTTGGGCACTTCCTTTGAGAAAGTGAGAAATCCTTTTATCTTTTATTCATAATGCTGTTCATAATACTGCACATGGAATAATTCAATATACCACAAAAAAAAAAAAAAAAAAATAACACACACACACACACACACACACACACACACACACACACACACACATATATATATATATATATATATATATTTATACATTTATACAGTTGAAGTCAAAATTATTAGCCAGCAATTGGTTACAGTTATCAGTCTCACACAATTTTTTTCCTTTCTCTGAAAGTCTTTATAACACCATCGTGGAGTTTTTCTTTTATTATTTCAGCTAATAGGATTGTAAAAATTATTTGTTGTACTCTTCCATTTACTGCGCTCTAAGTTTACCCAACTATGATGACTTCTGCTGCTAAGAAACCCGGAAATGTGAAAAGGGTCCATTAGCCCCTTAAGCAATTTTAACTTCAGATCAAGTTAAAATCCTGGGGACATCCATTAAGAAAGTGAGAAGTCATGTTATTTATATTTCTGTGTATAATATTATACACAGTGAGAAAAATTACTATAAAACTAATTATTTGTATATACAGTCGTGGCCAAACGTTTTGAGAATAACACAAATATTAGTTTTCACAAAGTTTGCTGCTAAACTGCTTTTAGATCTTTGTTTCAGTTGTTTTTGTGATGTACTGAAATATAATTACAAGCACTTCATACATTTCAATGGCTTTTATCAACAATATTAACAATTACATGACATTTAGGCAAAGAGTCAGTATTTGCAGTGTTGGCCCTTCTTTTTCAGGACCTCTGCAATTCGACTGGGCATGCTCTCAATCAACTTCTGGGCCAAATCCTGACTGATAGCAACCCATTTTTTCATAATCACTTCTTGGAGTTCGTCAGAATTAGTGGGTTTTTGTTTGTCCACCTGCCTCTTGAGGATTGACCTCAAGTTCTTAATGGGATTAAGATCTGGGGAGTTTCCAGGCCATGGACCCAAAATTCCAATGTTTTGGTCCCCGAGACACTTAGATATCACTTTTGCCTTATGGCACAGTGCTCCATCGCGCTGGAAAATGCATTGTTCTTCACCAAACTGTTGTTGGATTGTTGGAAGAAGTTGCTGTTGGAGGGTGTTTTGGTACCATTCTTTATTCATGGCTGTGTTTTTGGGCAAAATTGTGAGTGAGCCCACTTCCTTGGATGAGAAGCAACCCCACACATGAATGGTCTCAGGATGCTTTACTGTTGGCATGACACAGGATTGATGGTAGCGCTCACCTTTTCTTCTCCGGACAAGCCTTTTTCCAGATGCCCCAAACAATCGGAAAGGGGCTTCATCGGAGAATATGACTTTGCCCCAGTCCTCAGCAGTCCATTCGCCATACTTTTTGCAGTCCATACTTTTTGCAGTCCATTCGCCATACTTTTTGCAGATCAATCTGTCCCTGATGTTTTTTTTGGAGAGAAGTGGCTTCTTTGCTGCCCTTCTTGACACCAGGCCATCTTCCAAAAGTCTTTGCCTCACTGTACGTGCAGATGCTCTCACACCTGCCTGCTGCCATTCCTAAACAAGCTCTGCACTGGTGGCACTCCGATCCCACAGCTGAATCCTCTTTAGGAGATGATCCTGGCGCTTGCTGGACTTTATTGGACGCCCTGAAGCCTTCTTAACAAGAATTGAACCTCTTTCCTTGAAGTTCTTGATGATCCTATAAATTGTTGATTTAGGTGCAATCTTAGTAGCCACAATATCCTTGCCTGTGAAGCCATTTTTATGCAACGCAATGATGGCTGCACGCATTTCTTTGCAGGTCACCATGGTTCACAATGGAAGAACTTTAATTTTTCAGGATTAAGTTAATTTTCATGGCAAAGAAGGACTATGCAATTCATCTGATCACTCTTCATAACATTCTGGATTATATGCAAATTGCTATTATAAAAACTTAAGCAGCAACTTTTCCAATTTCCAATATTTATATCATTCTCAAAACTTTTGGCCACGACTATATATATGAATATATATGTAAAAAATAATTAATAGTACTATTAGATTTTATTTTCATAGTAATTCCATTTGTTGTCAGTCTTTTAATGTAATTGTAGCTAAATAAAAGTAATTAGGTAAACTAAATGGACAAATAAAATAATTGCATGACGGAAAAAAATACTTTTTTGGCAATTGACTGTGACAAAGACAATTTAACTGATTTTTATATTCGATGATGTGAGTTGATTGTGAAATACTATTACAGTTGAAGTCAGAATTATTAAACCCCCTGAATTATTAGCCCCCGTTTATTTTTTCCCCCAATTTCTGTTTAACGGAGAGAAGATTTTTTCAACACATTTCTAAACATAATAGTTTTAATAACTCATTTCTAATAACTGATTTATTTTATCTTTGCCATGATGACATTAAATAATATTTTACTAGATATTTTTCAAGACACTTCTATACAGCTTAAAGTGACATTTAAAGGCTTAACTAGGTTAATTAGGTTAACTAGGCAGGATAGGGTAATTAGGCAAGTTATTCTATAACAATGATTTGTTCTGTAGACTATTGAAAAAAAATATAGCTTAAAGGGGCTAATAATTTTGACCTTAAAATAGTTTTTAAAAAATTTAAAACTGCTTTTATTCTAGCTGAAATAAAACAAATAAGACTTTCTCCAGAAGAAAAAAATATTATCAGACATACTGTGAAAATTTCCTTGATCTGTTAAACATTATTTGGGAAAGATTTAAAAAAGAAAAACATTTTTAAAGGGGGTTTAATAATTCTGATTTCAACTGTATATTTACTACTAATAATTCTTCTATCCGTAGACAATTCGTCATTACCTTGACCCACTGTGGCATCAGCTGGGGTCCAGGACCAAATCTCTTGTTCAGGACCTGAAGATTTTAAGAACCCTTCTTCTCTACCTCACTCAGTATGACTGTGTCACCTTCCTCAATCTGCTCGAGTCTTTGAGAACCAGCCAGAAAAGTTTTGGTAGCAATTCAGGTACAGTCTGTTGTCTGCTGCTCCATTTGAACTGATTATACTACTGTCACCCGATTTATTATTATTTTTTTCCTGAATCAGGTTGGTTATTCCTAGACTCAAGCATGTCGATGTTTGTAAATGCTCGAAGTCGCGTGTATCGCATTCAGGAGTCAAAGAAAAAACTGAAAGTTGGAGAGACTGAGCAGAAACAAAACCTAGGTACAATATGTTTCATGGTTTTCTCTGTTCACAAATTTCTTTCAATTGCTATTTACAACATGCTATTTTCATCTTATTTAACTGTGTATAAACTAGCACCTCCGAAAAGAGAGCTTGTGCTTGAGAAAAATCCAAAGTGGGAAGCTCTAACAGAAGTGCTACAGGAGATTGAGAAAGAAAACAGCAAATCTGAGCATGAACCAGGTAAGAATTGATAAAAAATGATAAATTACTGTTTATTTACTCATCCTTACAGGTCATCCAAGGTTTTTTCTTCTTCAGCAAGAGATTTTTAGCTGATACTGCGGTGTTGTCAAAATGCCGTTAGCCATCGACTTCCGTTTTATGAATCACCAAGACCACTGACCACTGTAAAAAATCTTCTCCATTGTTCTACTGAAGAAGATCACTTTTAATGAGTAAATGACCAGTGTATTACTGCTTTTTTTTTGCGTGAACTATCCCTATAACTAACATTCATGTATAAAGCATAAAGTTAAAGAGACAGTTCACCCAATGTCGATCCAAATCGCAGAGACCTTCATTCATCTTCAGAACACAAATTAAGGTATTTTGGATGAAATCAGAGAGCTCCTTCATCCTCCATACTGTAGATACCAATGGTTATTATTTATATTTAATGTATTAAATAGATATAATTGTATGAGTTGTTTTTAGTGTTTAGTTTCATGTTCCAGTTTTACATTTACAGTTTTTATTGATTGCTAACAAGCATTTACCAATATTTAAAATGTACTTTTTCTATACTCTTAACACATAAACACGCCTACATCACGCAATTAGACAAATAGTTCATTTTCTGTCCAATAGTGTAATGTGAATGTGCACCCTATAATGACATTGGGGAGAATAAACTTATGAGTGAAATCGTTATTTTAGTTTTATGTTAAATCTAAATTGATATTATTAAATTTCACCTCATTTTTATTTTTGGGTGAACTAACCCTTTACATTTATTCTCTGTAAACCAGGCCGTGTGTTGATATGTGCCAGCGATGACAGAACCTGCGCTCAGCTAAAGGAATACATCCAAAAAGGGCCAGAACACCTGCTGAACCGCCTTTATTCACGCACTATTGGAAAAGAAGATTCTCCGCTTGATTTACTGAAGCTTGACAAAGGCTGGCAAAAGAAAGACTCTGCTAAGAGCAAAGGAAAAAACGGCCGTCCGAAAAGAACCAAAGCCAAATCAATGAAACCGGCAAAGATGGAGAAACAGTCAAGAGTCTCTCAGGACGATGCTGCTGATAAGGACCTGAATGAGAACAGTGAAGATGAAGGAGGGCTGATTGAAGAGGTGGAGGAGGAAGAAGAGGAGATTGTTCTGGATCTTTCTTCTGATGATTATTATGGTATTCTGAAAGAGCCGCTGACTGTCATTCACCCACTAAAGGGATGCAGTGACCCCTACAGTCTGACCCGGGTGCTGCATGAGGTTGACCCCATGTTTGTCGTCTTATATGATGCTGAGCTCAGTTTTGTGCGGCAGCTGGAGATTTATAAAGCATGCAGGCCTGGAAAAGCACTCCGGTGTGTATTTCGACATTGTTAATTCTTTATCACAAAATTTCTGATTTTAATATATTTCAAAAAATTTTTTTGAAAGAAGCTATTTAGGCTTATGAAGGCTGAAATGGTTTAATCAGAAAGTAAATATTTTTACAATTTGACATAGTGAAGTTAAAATAGTTTAAAATGAGTACTAACAAACTACTAATGGCGATTAATCGCATCCAGAATAAAAGCTGCATTTACATAATATACAAAGATACAAAATGATGTAACAAAATGATTTACATAAATATTTTTTTATATACAATTTGTATTGTGTGTGTCTGTTATATATATAAAAATACAAACTTTTGTTTTGGATACGATTAATCACAATTAATTTATATTTATAAGTACATGTTTTAAGTAAAATGTTCAGTTCTGTTTCATAAACTACTGATAATGTGTCTTCAAAATTTCAAATAAGAATATTTGCATTTAGAGCATTTAAACCATAATGTACTTTTTGTGATCCTTTGACGAAATCTATTTGAAACATTTTAAATGTTAACGTCTTTACTGTCACTTTGATCAGTTTTTTCTCGAAATAGAAGTATTAATTTCTTACAAAAAAAGTGTATTGATTTAGAAATTCACATAAATATTAACTTATGTATATAAATAAATAAATACTAAAAAACAATATCCACTATTTATAGAAATACAGTATGTCTTGAGTTCCTCATGTTCTTTTCTGTTTCAGTGTGTATTTTCTCATATATGGAGGCTCGACAGAAGAACAGAGGTATCTTACAGGCTTAAACAAAGAAAAGCAAGCATTTGAGCACCTCATAAGGTATGTCAAATATATCTCATTTAGCTGAGAAATTGAACGTTCCGTGGCATTCATCTTATTAAAAGCTGTTGGTTTTCCCCTTTTAAACAGGGAAAAGGCCAGCATGGTTGTGCCAGAAGAAAGAGAAGGTAGAGAAGACACCAACCTAGATCTTGTCCGTAGTCAGGAACCTGCTAGTGCTGCCACAAACACCCGCAAAGCAGGTGAACCTCAGCTAATCCACCAAAATATTAACACAAAGGGTTCCCATGGGTCATGGAATTTCTGGAAGGTCATGGAATTTTAAAATGTCTATTCCATAATTTAATATTTTTGTTGTCCAAGTCATAGACTATCAGGGATTTTTGTTTATTTAAAATTTTACTTTCCATTTGTCAAAATGTATTTTTTCCTATATCGTGTTTTTTTTTTTTTATATACCATGTTTCATGTGTTTTCCCTGAGCAGATGAGCACTTTCTATGTCCGAATATAATGTTACTTAAAATAAAACAATGCAGATGGCATGGCAGGAATTTGAAACGTATCTTGACTTACCAAAATCTGCGGAAATCTGCAGTAATTAAAACTATTTTGCAAGTTCCTCAAAATGTTTTCATTTCAGATTTTTTTTTATTATTTAAAAAAAAAAAAAAAAAAAACGTTTTTTTTTTTTTGTTTTTGCTGTGACTTTTTCTCAGCTAGTGACTTGACTTGTACTAGTTATCCATTCACACAGGGCATTGGCATTAAATAAGTAACTAGAAATTACCATGTAGTGTAGTTTAGCACTTGAACCAAACATCCCAGGGCTGGTTTTTTCACAGTTTCTTACTTGTGTTCTCACTTATTTTACCCCCAACTCACTTATTTTAAACTGTTTTGTCTTCCATTAGGAGGACTTGAAGAGGTTAAAGAGCCTCATCGGATCATCGTCGACATGAGAGAGTTTCGCAGTGAACTTCCTTCGCTTCTGCATCGTCGTGGTCTGGACATCGAGCCCGTCACCTTAGAGGTTGGCGACTACATATTGACGTCTGACATCTGCGTGGAGCGCAAAAGCGTCAGTGATCTCATTGGCTCCCTGCAGAGTGGACGCCTTTACACACAGTGCCTCTCCATGACTCGATTCTACCGCCGTCCCGTGTTGCTCATCGAGTTTGACCCCGCTAAGCCGTTCTCCCTGGTGGCCCGCAGTGACTTTCGGCAGGAGATCTCAGCCAATGATGTCACCTCCAAACTGACCCTTCTCACCCTCCATTTCCCCCGCCTGAGGTTCCTCTGGTGCCCTTCTCCGTACGTGACCGCAGAGCTGTTTCAGGAGCTCAAGCATGGTCGTCCCGAACCGGACGCCAGCGCGGCTCAGGCCGTTACGGTGGAATCAGAGACTGTGACCGAATCTGCAGATCTGTACAATCCTGGACCTTACGACTTCCTGCTACGTATGCCTGGAGTCAACGTGAAGAACTTCAAGAGTCTGATAAAACACGCTTCCTGTCTGGCTGATCTTGTGACATTTAGCCAGGAGACGCTCTGTGAGATTTTGGGCAGCAGCAGCAATGGCAGGATGCTTTATGAATTTATACACAATCCCATGGATGTGCGGCCCATTCAGAAGAATAAGTAGAAATCGTGAAGAGATGTTTTTATCGTAATCTCAGGTTTGGGTCAGTTGTGAATATTGTGGCTTGATGAAAGGGTTTATTTTCATATTTATTGTGAAATTGTTGGATAAGATGCAGTGTATGAGTTTTTGTATTTCTGATTATTTAAATGCCTTGTATGTTTGAAATGTATTGTGTGTTTGAATTCGTAGATTTGTAGAGACTTTGCATGTAGTTATAGATGTTTATTGTAGGTAAGTGTATATTTAAATGCAGTATTTGATTATTACTTTAGATGTTTGATACTGTCATTGGCTAAAAAGGGAATTTCATAACATCACTCTTTTAGAAAAAGGTTGCATTTTTTTATTGTGATTAAAATAAACTATTTCTGTAATTAATTCTGTTTAATTAGCAGTGGTAAATCATGGTCATATTTAGAGGAAAAAAAACATTCAAATATGTATAAATTATTTGTAAATTATGAATCATTTTTTAATGAATACAAAAATTAAACACATTATAAACAAATATAAATGTAAATTGGATAAAATTGTGTTATCTAAATGTATATAAATATGTAATTAAATTTTTCATGATTTATTTTCTCCAGAAGTTTCATGAGCTGCCAGTGACTTTGTGTATGTGTATATCTAAATGAATTTATATATTCATTAATTAGTAATTAATTTTATTTAATTTGCATCTATTTATTTGTTTATATGTGTTTATTTTTTTATTATTCATTAAATCGATTCTTAATATTTATGTGCAAGTCACTCATGGCTTGTGAAAAGTCTGGAGAAAAAAAAAACACATTAAAATTGTATACATTTGTTCATTTTTAAAAACTGAAAACATAAAACATGAACATGGTACTAAGATTGATAAATGCAAAAGTAAAAAAAACGATTAAATATTACAAAAACGTTTACTTAGAGTCAATGGAAATGTTTGGAGATAAATTATTAATGTAATTAGTAAAATAAATCCATATACAATAAATAATCAAACGTTTCATAAGTGTACCACAAATGTAGTATAAATTAGTATTTTATTACCTATTATAATTTTCTGCTAATAAATAAACTACATGCCTTTACTTGACATTTTGAAGACACTTGTTGTTATGAAGAGTTTATAAAATAAAACACAAATATTTCATAAACATTTTAACCAAAAAGCGTACAAACGGCGATGGCAAATCTTATTTATTTATTTCCAGAGCTGTTTATGTATATGAGTAACCAAACTATAAACAAAAGAAAGACAGATCAATGGCGTCCCCTGATGGTGACTGACCTCTAACACCTCTGTTTGCGTCACTGAGTTCAGACGAACACACCAGAAGCGGCCATCTTACTTCCTCCAAAAAAAAAACTTCAGTCCCAAAGAAAAACAGAATCAACCCCAGGATACATGGGTGACCACATAAAGGACAGTTATGGAGCACTAAACCCAGGGGCCACGACCAGCAATCCTGACGCAGCAGTGGGGAACAGGACAAGAAGCGACCATTATATGACAGTAAGAGATTTAACATGTAGCACTGGAGTTCTTCTGCTAGCCTGTTTGCTGATGTGAGGATTGAATGTGAAACACGACTGTCATCGTCACTCGAGATACACACGCGAAAATAAAAATAAAAATTTACCCGATATAAATGTAATATTCTCTGCTGAGCTTTAAAGGTCTTGTTTGTCGCGGAATATTGGATATTTACAGTTGCATACTAGCATGCTAACTTACAGAGTCTATATAAACATTGAGTTATGATGTGTGTGGGTCAATACTGCAGTTTGACATGGTGTTTGTGGTAAGACAGTGGGATTTTCATGTCATATTTTCCATTGTCATATACTGTAGGCCCAGAAGGAAGGATAAACTATAGGTTTTTAGCGTCATGTTTGTCTCACTCTCGCTGAAACTGAAACTGCTTGTGAATGAGAGTAAACAACCTCCCAGATCTGCGGTCTTCAGACAACTTCTGGTGTAACTTTATAGGAGATACAATGTGACTATACACTCTTGGCATCTTTACTTTGTCATCTCCAATGATGATTGAAATTCAATTATGTCGTGAGATTTAATATCTGCCTTGTGTTTTTGATTTAAAATTAATATCTGAGAAGCACAGCAACCAAATTTAAATATTAAAATATTCATTTGACTTCTTAATCTCGTGCAGATGTACTTTTTAATCTAAACATGTTTAGCTAGTTCATATTTGAACCAATAATTTGTATCTGTCGTTTTTTTTATGATTTGCGCCTCAAAACTTTTCAGGCCAAAGTCCCCTTGGTGAGATTACATAATATTATAATGTAATAATACACATATTAATGTACATCATTTCTTAATGGAAATTATGATGCAAAGGCATTAATATCTTTTGTTTGAAAGTTAAAGTTTTGTTATTGTTAGCTAAACATTGTACTATAAATAGTTTTCATTAGTTAAAATAATCATTAAACTTAAATTAAAGCTAATGTAAATATTTTGAAAACTAATAAAGATGATTAAAGCACAACAGAATTGCTAAATATGAAAAAAAATATTTTAAGCTAAACTAAAAAAATGTAAAAAATTTAAGCTAATTTTAAATGATGATGAGCAGTATTTAACGGTATATACATGGTACTAAAATAATACTGATTACATTCATATAACAAATATGTTTTCATTGCTATTCATGTAACAAAAACAGTTTTGGGGGCCTGAGAATTATACCATTATTATCTTACATTATGTAAAATGTGAAAGCAAAACAGTGATGTCATGCGCATTTGTATTGCGTATTTTGTAAGCATGAGCAAGCACTTTAATGACAACCTAAACAAGCAATGTTGCATAGTATTGCTGTATGAAGTAAAAACACCACTACTGGGCTGGCATGCGTAATAGTGCTTTTTTTTTTGCACAGATCTGTGTGAACAGGATTATATAGACAACTCTATGACATGTTTTCAAGACTGTTAGAAAATGTAGAGGGAAAAACTTTTATGTTTTTAGTACCTGGCTGCATATGTTTTGCACATAGCTTCAGTTTCGACTCATAACTTTTACTTTGGTAATTTACTTATTTTTTAATATTTGATTGAAAGATTAGAAAGGAACAAATTATATACACCCACCCATAGACCTTTCCTTCAAAGAAATCCAAAAAAAAGGTGTTGAAAGTAGACAAAAGGATTAAAATAATAATTTAAACTATTGAAAAAAACATAGTATCTTTAATGGCCATGCCATGCATAAATTGGTCAACAAGGTGTAAATAAATGTAAAACAAATTCACAAGTTGAATATCGTTGCAGAAGATTTGAATGAAATATCAAAGTAAATATTGTGCAATTTGAATTAAACATTAAATACTTCTGAATATATAGTAAGAAAATAACCATTTTATGTAAACATTACATCAGTCAACTCAAAAATTTAAGCAAATTTACAACAGTAAAAAAAACACTTTTGTAGCACTTTGTAGACCATCGTGCAAACATAAAGCATGTTGTTGATAAGTCACATGTAGCTGTTCTTTACAGGTTTCTTGAGAGGAAGACCAGTCTGTCTACTGTTTCAGGCTTCAGAGATGCTCTGTGACAGGTTATAATGTTCCCACCTGCACTGAACACCCTCTCAGAAGGGGCACTGGTTGCAGGAATACAGAGGTATTTTTTTGCAAGTTTGCTGAGCCTGGGAAAGATAGTCTCATTAGCCTTCCACCAGTGAAGTGGGTCTGTGTCTGAATCTACATCAGGAGACATCAAATTGGCTCTCAGCTCGGCTTTGACTTTGTCTTCTTCTGATTGAATGACAGGTTGTGATGCTGGTGCCGTTTTCTTAAAAAAGCTTGCCAAGGTTTTCTTCCTCTTAGCCCCAGCTTCTGTTCTCTGTTCTTCCTGCTCCACGTCCTGAGTCATCTGAACTGTTGTCTCAAGATTTTTGTCTGGCAACAAAGATGTCAGCTCTTTAACAACTTTTTGCTTGATTCCCTCCAACTTGTCATGTTCGATGTAAGTTGTACGGAACCTGGGATCCATCAGAGAAGCTATGTTGAGGAGTTCATCTGTGACAGGATCGCTGTTTTTGCAGTTGAGGTACTGCAGTATTGTGCTTTTGATGCGTTGTGTTAAATCTGTGTCATTGTCTTGTGCTCATAGAATGCTACTGTTAAAGAGATGGAGCACTGGTTTGAGGTTACCAGACACTCGCATATGCTTCACCTGACAATGCATCAGTGAATCAGTGAGTCTTGCCTCGTTGGAACAAGCTGCCGAGTTTTTTTATCAGAGCCAAGAACCCGAGCTATGGCTTTCTCCTGTTCTAAAACCCTCTCGATCATCTTTTGTCTTGAACCCCACCTGATGGGGGTCTCCGTAATGAGTTGATGAGAAGGTAGGCCGAGCTCAGCCTGTGCAAGATGCAAGATCTCTTCTCTTTTTCCAGCTAAAGGAAAACACATTTACAACCTTCTTGCACACTGCAACTGCACGGTCAACTCTGTGGTCTTTCATACCATGTTATGTTAAAACAAAGCAAAAAAAAATATTTGAAATAGCGGTTCATTGTACTTTGACAGAAATATTGTAAAGAGCTTCCTCCTTCATAATTTTAGAATATGAATCTATAACCAACAAACTCATAATAAGTGATTGTTTTGCTTTTGTAATAACGGTGCCAATCATCATCATCATCATCATCATAATTTCACACTGCAAAAAATGCTTTTCTTACTTAGATTTTTTGTCTTGTTTCTAGTCCAAATATCTAAAAATTCTTATATCAAGATCTTATATCTTTTTCTAGGTAAGTAAAACATAATGTCTTGTTTTAAGAAATAATATGCCAATATTAAGTGAGTTTTTCCTTAAAACAAGCTAAATAATCTGCCAGTGGGGTAAGTAAAATAATCTCGTTTTTCCTTTTGACAAGATTGTTTTGCTTACCCCATTGGCAGCTTATTTTGCTTGTTTTAAGGAAAAACCCGCTTAATTTTGGCATATTATTTTTTAAAACAAGACATTATGTTTTGCTTGTCTAGAAATTCTTCTTGATTTAAGAATTTTTAGATATTTGAACTAGAAACAACACAAAAAAATCTAAGTAAGAAAAGCATTTTTTACAGTGCAGCTATTAATGAAATAACATCTGAATAACTGCGATTTTTAATGCTTGAATTATTAATCATACTTACCAATAGCATTGTGAAGACGATGTCCAAAGCACTGAAGATGGGTCCAGTCGTTCACCTTCAGTGCTTTGATCATGTTCGTTCCACTGTCAGTGGTCACGCACACCTGTCGATCCTCCACAAGTTTCCAAGACGCCAGCGCATCTTTAAGCCCATGACCAATTATTTCCCCAGTATGATCGTCAGGAAAATAACATGCCTGAAGGCAAAAACTTCGCAGTTTCCATTCTGCGTCAACATAATGGGCTGTAAGGCTCATGTAAGGCTGAAGAGTATGACTACTCCACAGGTCAGTTGTCGTAGAAAAAAAAAAGATGCCTTTTCAAGCTGCTCCACTACTTTTTCACGTGTTTCAGTGTACATTCGAGGAATAGCTACGTCTTTGAAATATTTGCGGCTCGGCAACTTGTATCTTGGATCAGCAGTGTGTGGCATTTTTATTTTCGATGGTGTATATGGGAACCATGTCCTTAGCGATATGAAACGCCACAGCATCTGTAATTTCTTTCCATCGGTGCGCCTTTTTGTCGTATAGAATGGAATTGGAAAATGATAGGGCTAATGACATCCGGCGTTTTGCAATTTTAGGTGGATCTTTAGCACTTGGACTTGTTTTTATCTCTTAACTTTGAGCATTCTTCCCATTCAGCTTGGTGCCTTTGTCGCAAATGTTGGAATAAATTAGTGGTGCTGCCACTGCTGGTTGCAACTGACTTTCTGCATATTTTACACTTGACAAATGTTTGTTCGACGTCTGACCTCTCAAATCCGAACCATTTCCAAACCACAGTGGAACGTACTACCTTTCTTTGGCACAAGGTCATCCTGATGCAAAGAGCCGTCCATCTCTATGATGTTATTTTTGTAGCCTATTAAGTTCCTTCATAGAGCACCGTACTCTCACAAGTGAGCGGTTAATTAGGCGCGCCATCATGTGGTCGGACAACATTACCTCTGTATGTATCTAATGTATCTAATATTTTTATTAAAGAATCGCGATACCTTGATATAATAAAAAATTTAATCGTCTTAAAACGAAAGGTTTAGGTCAGTGGTTTGCTGATTTAGGTGAACTGTACGACAAGCCCTGCCTTCTTGCATGTACAAGAAGAATATGTATCTGAAACATACAATAAACTGTACACTAAGTAACGAATTTAAGATTAGCAAAAAATGTATTCAGCGCCCTCTAGTGGATTTGTCATCTGAAACGTGCAAAGAAACCTATTGGGAGCAATAAAAATGTAGATTTTAACACATATTTCCAATGAGCCTGGGCTGTATAAATACCAGGTGTGAACAGGCTCTAGAATTCATTGACAAAATTGTCAGCATACATGCATAAACATTTTGTTAATGAATGGCAGGAATTATTAATGGACCATTCATAAAAAGTTAATCCCAAAGTTTGCCATTAACCCTCTTTGAGGAAGTCGAACACAAGCACTGGGCTGGAGTAAAGAAACGTTTATCCCATGCCAGTCCACCTTGCTTACTTTCCTTTGATGAACACATGGAAGTCATTGCTAGTGTTTCCAGTTCGGCACATGAAAAGAATCAAACATCTGGGTTTGCTTTTTAATTGGAGTTTGATATTTTCCAGAGTATTTAGTCATGGCTCATACTTTGCTGTCTAAGCAGAATCAGGTTCAGATCCCTGACATTAAAGCCATTTGAGACTGTGAAGGAGAAGCTGCTGTGCTAATAGTCTGAATGGAGAACTAGAGCTTTTAGGGGATATTTTTCATTATTGTGTTGAACAGTGTTTGTGACATTTTTATGCTGGTAATCCTGTGAAATATAATCCATTTTAAGCTCAAATGTAATCCCTGGAATGAAATGTCGAGAAGGTCTAGCAATTTTTTTGTGTGTGTTTTTCAATGTCTTATTTGTTTAAAAAAAATTCAACATTTGCTTACCATTAAACTAATAAGAAATTTTAATTAAATATTAATAAAAAAAAATCTTCTCTTCTTTTTTTGTCCATTCATTCAAACTACAAAGTTCAAGGAGTTTATATGGATATTTTAAAAGTATTCCATAACAAAAGTCATCTTTTGTTATGGAATAAACAAAAACAAAAGCCAAATTTCACAACTTATTTGGCAAATATGGTAAACGTGAGCTAAAAAAGTTTGCTTGATGACATGCAAGAACAATTGAGTTTTGTTTATGCATGCCAAACATACAGTGCAATGCATTAATGTAGTTTTTGAAGATGGAATTTTCGATGGTTTGAACTAAAATGAGGATTGGATTAAAATATATATTTGTCTTTTGAATATAAATAAAAGCTCATGGCATGAGGATGAGTAAATGATTACAGATTTGTACATATGTATGAACTGTTCCTTTAAATAATTATCTGACGGTATCATGAAGGCTAGACATTCTCAATAAGGTACAAACTGTTCTTTTTGAAGAATTATCAAATATATTCCACATGTAGTTAAAGGTCTCGTGAAGTGCTTTGAAATGTGCATTTTTATTCAGTGTTTGACGTAATCTCAACTGAAACACGAAGAGAGGGTGGGACATAGTGTAGCTTCTCTCCTTTTTTTTTATAAAAACAGCCAATAGTGGGGTTTTTTATCACCACTCTGCCAGTGGGAGTGGTTGAGCTCAGGTGCATCAAATGTAAAGCTTCTTGAAGGGGGCGGGGCATGTCATAAAATGACAGTAATGGAGAATGACGTCCACATTAATTAAGCGTTAATTTTTATTTAAATTTTTTTTTGGTATAATTAAATTGATAGGACTCTATAGTATAAGTGGAAAAGCAGATAGAATTACAGAATCCAGTTATAATAGAATTTGCTGTATATTGCAGAATTTGGCAGTGTTTTAATGAGTAAATAAAAAGTCAGACTATCACCTAATCAAATAGTGACCAGATTTAGTGGCTGTAAATAATAGACAAAAAAATACAATTTTAATATGAAGTCTGCATCTTTTGCATTTTGGTTTTGTTTCTACACACACTAAAGCGCACACACCACACCACACTCGTAGTGTTTACAGTGTCTGTCGTCTCACTATAACATTTGAATTTGAATGCAAAAACAAACACATAAACGTAATCTCTCATTTCACAAGCATTTCTCCATTTCATTTGATGACTTGCAATAATAATACTAATGATTACAATTATGAAACTTTAAATAAGGAATAATAAAACAAATCCAATGCTGAAATTAAATACAGTTTGTTGAAATGTCATATAATTGCATAACAATTATTGGAAAATCTTAATAAGTTAAGTTAAATTAATAATAAGTAATGCAGTTAGAATAAGTTAAATTAAATTCATTTTTTTTTCTTTTAGTTTTAAAACTATGTTTAGTTTCAGTTTATGTAACAACCATAATGGCAACATTGGTAACTATCTGAATACACGTATACTAACTGAAATTTGACATTATTATTTTATTGCAATTAATGTTTATTTCAAGTAAGATTATTTGTATTTTATGGTACTTTTAGATATCAATAATAACTCGGGTGTTGCCAGTTTTTTGGGGAATTGCTATACATTTAACTAATATTCACGATGGCCTTGATAAGTCTACCAAATCAGTTTTGATCTACAGTTTACCGTTCAGTGTTTGATGTGTTTGTGGTTTGAGGTTGGATGGAAAATGGTTCCAGCAGAAGCAGTAGACCACAGAGGCAGCACAGCTCCTCTATTTTGTAATCTAAGATCTACATTGTTACTGTAACTCCTTCGAGCAGATGTATATCTCATAGATCACTCGCTGTACTGTGTATTTAATGTGGCGTAAGCCAGATGTGGACTTCTTGAATATGTTATTAGTTGACAAAGTGGATTCACATCAGATGGCAAGTCTCTGTAAGACAAATGCAGTGTTCAGCTTTGTTTTTTTACCGTCCCATGTGTCTTTTCCGTAGACATAAACAACATGTTTTAGTGTTACTGAAGAATATACTGATATTTTTCAAATGTAATGTATAGATGTATTTCCCAGTACTGGGTTGTGGCTGAAAGGGCATCCACTGCGTAAAAACATCTGCCATAGTAGTTGGCAGTTCATTTGGCTGTGGCGACCCCTGATAAATCAGGGACTAAGCCGAAGGAAAATGAATGAATATACATGTATATGCTCTAGTATAGCAGTGAATTTCGTTGCTTCATGTTGCGTCACTGTTGCATGTGACATTGAGCCAATTCTGCATAAATATTCACATAATGTCACATTAAATTATAAGCTCCACAAGTCTGTCATTACATATAATATGGATTTTAAATGTATACATTTAAGTAACAATATAAACTGCACACACACACAACAATATTTAGGATGATAATAACAAATAACTTCAAATTTAATTATGATATTGACAGTGAAATAGTTTGTAAATGAGAGATTGGCTGTATAGTTTAATATGTCCAAATTGATCGAAAATATGTGAGATCATATGGAAATAAGTGACAAGTTTTTGTTTTTTTTTAAGTTTCAAGACAATATATATTTAATTCACAATTATAATTTATAAATATTGATGTGCAAATTTCATGGTTAACATATTGCGTCACCTTTGCATGTGATAGTAGAAATGCCACACATAGAGCTGATGACACATAAATATTCACAATCACATGGTGTTGCATTAAATCATATGCACCATAAATTTGTCGTCCCATAAAATCTCGATTTTTCATTGAAAAAATAAATAAGAAACCACACATGCAACAATATATAGTATAACATTACAAATTAGTGTTAAGATTTTTTACAGCAAAAAAGTTTGGTTATTATAGAAATTATAGTTTAATTATAGTTTAATTCAAATTTCTGAGTTCATGGGGAAATCCATGTCAAGTAATTTTTTTTAAAAGCTGTCAAGAGAATATATTTAATTCACAATAGTGACTGTTGGAAGTTTTGAGATTACAGTGTACATTTAATATGTTTGGGTCATTCAAATCAACCAAGGTCCCTGGCTAAAATTTTAGATTTTGTTAACATTTGTTGTTAGGACAAACAAACAAAAGTAATGATTAAAGGCAAATATATATATACACATAAGATTTGGAGCCAAATGACAGTAGTATAAAATGAGTTGTAAAAGATGTTAGCATATTCGTTTTATTTTTAGGATAATCAGTTGACTTTCTTTATTGCTTTATATGCCAATGAATGGTGACAGTTAAAAAAAAACTTCAGGTAAAAGGTTTTAGGATGTCTTTATACATTTTTAATATGGGTTCTTAGAAAACATTTTGAAAACAATGGGTCACTCTGCATATACAGGCATGAATTGTAATATTCTGGCTTTCATCACATGAATGTTTGTTTTCTTTAGAAAAAAAGACCATTAAGAATTTAACAATTTTTATCCTGGGTGTTTTTTAACATTTTGTTTGTTTGCTAGAGATTGATCCATTTAAAAACAGCATAAACTGTGACTGAATACAATTGAAATTTTAATTTAGTTTTCAGCTCTTTGAACCACCCCTATAACAATATAACTAATCTAACTAACTTTTTTCATTACAAATAAAAAATGGGGAAAACATTCAGTGTCCCAGGATTAAGTCTACTTTTTTATAATGTTACTTTAGATGTTGTGGTTTTCAAGAAATATTTATATGTGGTTAACCGTATGAAACCATATTTTTAACAATGAAGGGGCTAATTGAAAAAAAAAAATCTGACAAAGATTGTAGTGTTTTGTTTTTCTTAACCCTTCATTCTTTTGTGCATGCTTTAACCTCTAACTGAGCCTGTCCTGTTTGAGTGATCACTAAACAGTGCAGTGCTGAGAGACTGAGCGCTCCACCAGCTTGAGTTTATTTGTGTGGGAGGCTGCTGTTTCCTAGCAACAGTGACAATCAAGGACTAATAGCAGACTTCGTTACGCTTCCAGTGTGCCGAATGTTCAAAACATAAACAATTTGTGCATTGTGTTGACTAAGCTGTTACTGTGTAGAGGGTTTGAATCTGAAAATACAGAGGACGAGATGACATTTGCTGGTGGTGTTATGTAAGAGTGCACCGAGGCATTGCCTGATAGTGATGTAGCTGCACACTTCTGTGTCTAAGTGTGTGAGATACTTTGTTGGTTATGTTGGTAGCTATTAACATCATGTTTTCTCATGTAGATTTATTTGTTTATATGTGTGAATACATATGTTCTGTTATTTGATTTAAATTTGTTTTAAATTTTACAGGTGTAACAATATTCACAAAGACACTATTCGATATGCATCTCGATGCTGAAATCACAATACAATATTATCTTTATATTCTATGCTATAATAAAAGAGTTTATATTAGGGCTGCACGATATTGGAAAAATCTGACATTGTGGATATTTCATTTTTCTGTGATTTTTATATTATGATATACAAACAATTTCACGAGATGACTTGAATAGGTCTATTTAGAAAGAATTCAGTCATTTAGATTGATTGGGATAATTCTGTAGGAAGGGTGAATCATGTATAAAAAAAATAAATAAACAGACAAATACAATAGATCAAAGAGAAAAATGAAATAAACAATGCTTTACGGTTTTCTGGAAAGTCTAAAAATGGAAAAATTGAATGTAAAATAACCCTAATAGTCTTCATTGTATAAATAATCCAATAAAATGAATCTTTATTAAAGCTACAAATGGTACTATTTATTTTGCCTGAATGTTTTAAACCGGTGAATATAATCCTGACTCAACATCCTACGCATCCTGCGATGTGACTATTGCAGATGAGCACATTGCGATATACAGTCGTGGCCAAAAGTTTTGAGAATGACACAAATATTAGTTTTCACAAAGTTTGCTGCTAAACTGCTTTTAGATCTTTGTTTCAGTTGTTTCTGTGATGTACTGAAATATAATTACAAGCACTTCATACGTTTCAAAGGCTTTTATTGACAATTACATGACATTTATGCAAAGAGTCAGTATTTGCAGTGTTGGCCCTTCTTTTTCAGGACCTCTGCAATTTGACTGGGCATGCTCTCAATCAACTTCTGGGCCAAATCCTGACTGATAGCAACCCATTCTTTCATAATCACTTCTTGGAGTTTGTCAGAATTAGTGGGTTTTTGTTTGTCCACCCGCCTCTTGAGGATTGACCACAAGTTCTCAATGGGATTAAGATCTAGGGAGTTTCCAGGCCATGGACACAAAATTTCAACATTTTGGTCCCTGAGACACTTTTGCCTTATGGCACGGTGCTCCATCGTGCTGGCATTGTTCTTCACCAAACTGTTGTTGGATTGTTGGAAGAAGTTGCTGTTGGAGGGTGTTTTGGTACCATTCTTTATTCATGGCTGTGTTTTTGGGCAAAATTGTGAGTGAGCCCACTCCCTTGGATGAGAAGCAACCCCACACATGAATGGTCTCAGGATGCTTTACTGTTGGCATGACACAGGACTGATGGTAGCGCTCACCCTTTTGTTCTCCGGACAAGCCTTTTTCCAGATGCCCCAAACAATCGGAAACGGGCTTCATCGGAGAATATGACTTTGCCCCAGTCCTCAGAAGACCATTCGCCATACTTTTTGCAGAAGATCAATCTGTCCCTGATGTTTTTTTTGGAGAGAAGTGGCTTCTTTGCTGCCCTTCTTGACACCAGGCCATCTTCCAAAAGTCTTCGCCTCACTGTGTGTGCAGATGCGCTCACACCTGCCTGCTGCCATTCCTGAGCAAGCTCTGCACTGGTGGCACTCCGATCCCGTAGCTGAATCCTCTTTAGGAGATGATCCTGGCGCTTGCTGGACTTTCTTGGACGCCCTGAAGCCTTCTTAACAAGAATTGAACCTCTTTCCTTGAAGTTCTTGATGATCCTATAAATTGTTGATTTAGGTGCAATCTTAGTAGCCACAATATCCTTGCCTGTGAAGCCATTTTTATGCAACGCAATGATGGCTCCACGCGTTTCTTTGCAGGTCACCATGGTTAACAATGGAAGAATAATGATTTCAAGCATCACCCTCCTTTTAACATGTCAAGTCTGCCATTCTAACCCAATCAGCCTGACATAATGATCTCCAGCCTTGTGCTCGTCAACATTCTCACCTGAGTTAACAAGACGATTACTGAAATGATCTCAGCAGGTCCTTTAATGACAGCAATGAAATGCAGTGGAAAGTTTTCAGGATTAAGTTAATTTTCATGGCAAAGAAGGCCTATGCAATTCATCTGATCACTCTTCATAACATTCTGGAGTATATGCAAATTGCAATTATAAAGCAGCAACTTTTCCATTTTCCAATATTTATGTAATTCTCAAAACGTTTGGCCACGACTGTAGATGCTTAAACGACATATTGTGCAGCCCTAGTTTGTATCTTTTATTAGTATTGTTTTATTATTTTACTTAGTATTATTTAGGGCTGTGTGATATGATATATTGTATGGACGAAATATAAAGTGTGTTGTGTCATATTATGCTCTATCATTTATTTAGCAGTGTCCCAAAATACAATGTTTATCAGGGCTCAACCATAAAAATGTCCTGGGGACAGTGTGAGAGATGCTAGGGACAGTACAGTAGACAGGGTTGACAGTGCTGGGTTGTAACTAAAGTTTATAATTTGCACATGCCCATGTTTTTCAATATGTGTGCAAATGCAATCTTACAATTGAGGAGCAGCATGACTGACAAAAATAACAGTGTTCAGGTGAGCATAAGGAAGCAGGTGAAAACATACGCAAGAATGATTGAGCATGCAGTGAGACACAGACATCACTCATTAAAGCTTGGGTTGCACGCAGAGATGATGTGATCCATGATGCTGGAGAGGTGAGGATGAAGATAGTTAAGCCCCATCTGATCATCTGGTGAGATTTAGATAAACAACCTATGCATGATGCAACACACAAATGCTAAGCACACTAATTTAATGTATTTTACTTCCCTGCGATATGGATATTACATATACTATTACCACGGCATTGATACATTTTTGATATATTGTGCAGCCCTAGTAATGTGTGTTTCTTTATCAGTCTAATGCTGGGTTCACGCCAAATGCAGAGCACTGTGAAACTTGCTGTAGTTTACTCAGGACGTTTTTTTTTTTTTTACCTCTGGGGAATTTTTTACTCGAGTTGAATTATAATTTGAGGTAAATTCCGCAGGTTCACCTCGTCCATTTTAACATAAATCTACCAAAATTTGCCTCTGTTTGCACCAATCCTTTTTTTTTACTCTTGGTGTGTGAATTCAACAAAACGTTTTATAGTGCCAGTCCAGTATGGCTTAGTTTTTTTTTTTTTTTTTTTTTCAGTCATTACGTATTAAAAGACTTATGTAGGAATACAATTATTAAGAAGAATAACGCGAGAACGCAAAAAATACATATGTTTTTTTAATTTTATGTTGTATTCAGTGACCACAGGAGGTACTCCTGTTAATAAGTAAATGCTAACATTCTCTTTATGCAGAGGTCATATCAGGCGATACTGCTTTTTTTTTTTTTTAATACTCTCTGTTTCCATGTCCAAATATGCTTTGGGATCTTTATTTGGCCAGTGACCGCATGTCCCACAATGTTTTACTCGATGCATTTTTGAGTAAATGGCCTGAGTCATTGATAAACCAGGAAAAACAGCTGCCATTGCGGTTTAAATATCTGCCATTATCTTTGAAATGCTGGATCAGTCTTTTGAACGAGACAGTTACTTTATAGACAGTTCTTTCTTTCTTTTTTTTTTTTTTTTTGAAGATTGATCTTTTTACAGATGGCAGATTGAAAATCAAAGTCCTCATTGGCAAAAATAGACTTTGTTAGCTAGTGAAAATGTATCACTGTTCCCTTGAGTGGAAATACTACTGCATTTTATGCTTGAGATCGGTTTATAAATCGATCTGATATTTGTGAAATTAGCAGCTGAAAAATGATTCTCTCATTGGCCATGACAGTAGGTTTTGAATGGTGAGCATTTCATGGGAATAAATGATCGTGGTTTGCGCTGATGTGGTCTTAGTGTATTCTAGCATTTTACAGCACCATGGTGAGCGCTGTGTTTATGTTTTTATTGGTTTCACATCTAAACCACTGGGATGATGTAAAGTTGAATTAATTATAGGCTAGCAAACACAACGTCTATTCATTTGCCGTCTGTGGAGAGGCTCGTTTTTATTATTTGTTAGCGCTGTGAGATATATATGCAACAGCAGCAACTGTATATGCTGTAGATTCAACACATCCTCAGTGTTTTGAAAGGCTAAAGTAAAACTACAGACTCCACCACATCCTTGACCTATTACATCATCCCCAAACTCTCCATTTCAACTATGATTGCTAATACACAGCCTGCAAACCTTGGACCAAGTTCCTTTTCTCAATTTTTGCTGATTTTATTTTTCACCTGTAATGTATATGAACTTTGTCTTTTGCAGAAACTGAAGTGACTAGATTCCTGTGGCCACTTCTTCTGCTGATCCCCCGCAAGACCCTTGACTCCTCAGCTGAGGAGACATGGAGGAACAGGGGGATGTTGCGATTGGGGGTCTGTTGGCACCCAGCCCACAGAGTGAGGCTGTAACCCATGAGATGGGTGAACTGTCCCTGCACCCCAGCCAGGGGCTTCCTCCTCTCAATGAGCGCAAAAATGGTAAGTCACTTGCTGAGATGAAGAACAAAACAAAACTGTTGGGTTGAGTCTTCTAAAGACAATTGGGATACACAACATATCATTACCTTATTGGTTACTGGCCACTACAGAATATGCATTCATTAAAGGAATAATTCTGTTATTATTTACTCATCCTTCACTTGTTTCAAACCTGTTTGTCTTTCTTTCTTCTGTTAAACACAAAAGAGTATATAAAAAAAAAAAGCTGGAAACTTGTAACCATTGACTTCCATAGTATTTGTTTTTTTTATATACTAAATGGTTACAGGTTTTCATATTTCTTCAAAATATCTTTTTTAGTGTTCAACATAATAAAGGAACTCAATATTTGTAACCACTTCAAGGTGAGTAAACAGTGAGTACATTTTCATTTTTGGGTGAACTGTCACTTTAATGTGGCAATTTATTTCATTGCAAATGCAAATTTTTATTAAACTATTATTATTGTTATAGCCTTTATGGTTCTCTTTTACAAAAGTGTCTTGACCAAGATTAACAGTACATGGCTCACGTGGGTAACAAATAGCCAATATTTAGTTTTTATAAGTCTTAGTCTAATCAATGTCAAAATGCAATAAAAGCAACGATATTGTAAATGTTATTGCAAAAAAAGCTGTTATGTTTTAATATAGTTTTATTTTTACTTATTTCTAAGTAAAAATTGGTTTTAGATTTATTCATTTTAATATTCTGTTTCTGTTGCTGTTTATCATGAAAAAATGCTGTTGTGCTTGTTTTTAAAATTTTTTTGTATTTTTTGTATCTTTAAATAACAGCATTTATAGCAAATATAACACTTTATAACCTAATAATTGACATTTGCTGCTCTAATGTTAATGTTAATTTAGTGTTTAACTAGGCAAAAAGGGACAAGATTCTAATATAAGCCTTTCTTTATCTAATGTAAAAATACAAATTAGGCAGTAAAAATGTTAGTTACAACTCAGAAGTCATTATCTGAAGTCTGGCTTATATTTAACACATCTGATGCTGGGAACGGCTGCATTCATCTGAGATTTTGTTGTTAAGTAAAACTGTGGTAGCTATTTGCCCTTTTAACAAAATCACAGAAGATATCAGATATCATTTTTGGTGAGTTTATTGAGAGATTTAAAATTGCCCCTTGATTCACAATGGTTGCCCGGTTGCATAAATTCAGCCAATAAATTTTAATCTTGGCTCTCTGACTCTCTGCCTAGTTCAGATCGCAGCACATTCTGATTACTTTTGCCTCTATTTCCAGGTGATTAGATAATGCTTTATTTCTGTACCCGCTGAAAAAAACAGAAGCTCTCTTTCCACTCCGTCATGCACAGAAGCTGCATCCAGAATCCTGACATTTCTTTGCCTCTTAGTTTTGGGCTCGAGAGTTTTGATTGACATGTGAAAGGTCGACAGGACAGTGGCGTCTGCATTGGGTGGCTCGCGGCTCTATGAGTTCTGCACCTCTAGGTCTCTCGCTATGCTGAGGTCACAGCTTCACAGCGAGTGGAAATGTAAACGTCTTTGGCAGAGCAAGACCCGTGTCAGTTACTCATCCTCTGGCTGTCTGTCAAACAAGATGTTTACCATATTGTTGGAGAGGAGAGTTATTTCAGCTGAGAGCTAGTCTTTGTTTTTACTGCTCTCAAATCTCAAATATAAAGCAAGCATGGTCCACTCGCTCAGTGTTCTTCACGTTCAAGTCTTCCGTTTACACCTGGTATTAAGTGCACTAAGTTAGCCACAAGTAGACAAGGACGACAGACTGCCCTTCACACCTACCATATAAATGTGTCTCTTTTGTCCGCTCTTGACCTATTTTTTGATAAGGGAATGTCTGTAGGTTGGTGTAGATTCTCTTTATTTTACACTTATTTAAATGCCCTTTCTGTCCTCTAGTGTTGACCCAAAACCAATCCCTTGTGTGTTTGTGCACACTTGGTGAATACAGCTCATTCTGATTCTGATCCCGATCTATTAGGCACCATTTATGCAACAACAATTTCAGCCAAAATCAGGAAACACACATCGAAACACATCGTCAATTCTCTACAGATACTGTTTACTAATAAGGTGAATGTGCCAAAAATTGGCCTGGCATACACATTTTTTTGCATCGCTTCTACACTGTTTTTGGCTGTTTTCACGGGTATGTGTACTTTTAAAAAACTTGTCAGTTTTTGACTACAACTTTGTCATGTAATGTAGCCTCAATCTAATACTTTGAACAAAAAGAAAAAATAATTATTAACTTTTTTTATCAGCATTTATACAGTTTTAAATCAATTAAGTTCATTTTAAAAATACTACTATGCATTGAGTAATGTAAATAGGAATATAATTTAAATTTATAGAAGATAATTTATTAATTTCTGATTAACTCATTCATTCATTCATTTTCTTTTCGGCTTAGTCCCTTTATTAATCTGGGGCCGCCACAGCGAAATGAACCACCAACTTATCCAGCATATGTTTTACGCAGTGTGCCCTTCCACCAACTGACCCAGCTGAGGCTCGAACTAGCGACCTTCTTGCTGTGAGGCGACAGCGTTACCCACTGCGCCACCGCGCTGCCCTCTGATTAACTCCTGATACATAATTCATACTGTTTTAAAGTTTGAACATGTTTATACATTATTGTCTACATTTAAACTGGTTAACATTTTAGAATATTGAAAGTAATTATTCTATTTTATTTATTAATAAAAATTATTTATTTGTGAATTTTATGAATAAAATTTTATGAATAAAATTTGTGTTTTTATGAATAAAATCCTTATGCAAGGGTTCATGAATTTTAATATAAATGTTGAATGAAGGAACACAAAGGTTTAGTTCAACTAAAATACTTTTTTTTTTTTTTGCCCAGTATGAGTTTACAGTTAACACTGTAATAAAACTCTTTTTCCGTGAAATAAAGTATTCACAAAACCGTGTCTCACAAAAGGAATCCATCAGTTCATGGATGTTGCATGAGAGCTGCTGTTTGAAGAGAATGACGCAGCTATGTTATAAATATCTCATTTGTAGTCAAATGCTTATTTATTGTTACAAAAGAAAAACATCAATTCAATTCATAAAGGTGGAAATTAATATTTATACGTCATTTGAAACCTGAATAAAAGAAATTTCCATTGATGTATGCTTTATTAGAGTAGAATAATATTGGCCGAGATGCAACTGTCTGGAAATCTGTAGTTTGAGGGTCCAAAAGAATCCAAATATTCAGATAATCACATTTAAAGTTGTCCACATTACTAATCAAAATTAAAATTTCGAAATGTTTAGGGAAGGAAATGTACAAAATATCTTTTTATCATCATTTCTGGCATAAAATGAGTTAGTTACTTTGACTCATAGTGTATATTTGGCTATTCCTACAAATATACCTCTCCAACTTAAGACTGGTATTGTTATCCACGGTTATTATTTATAAAGCTATACTGAATACATTTTTGGAGTGTATGAACATGAATGGAGACCATGGGAAATGGCAGCTTTTGTTCCTGATCTAAAAGCCTCAAAAACTACATACTGAACCCTTTAGTTTATGCTCATGTTCGATTCTGTACTAGTAAAAGAACAGTGTGCTTTGTGGCAAATTTTAAATCTGTATGGCCAGTGTGCTTTAACAATGAATCTTATTATGTTTAAAAATGAGGTTTTGTGTGGCTGTTTGACCACATGTGTGCCTACACTACAACAGTAGTCAAAACGAAGGTCAAGCTCAAAACGTTTCACCCCACCCTTGTGATCATATCAATGAAAACAACTTCTTCCCAGACATAATCAGGGTCTATCTTCAAATGATATTCTGTGTATATGATCTTCAGTGGCAGGGAGGAGCTGAGGTCTTTCAGCTCCCTCCTCTCTGCCTGCTGCTGGAGCAGAGATGTTTTCTCCTCTGAAGAAGTCTCAGTTTCATAATCAATGGACAACCCAGAAGAACGAGGCCCTTGTGCTTTTTTCACAAAGTTCTGCTGCTATCAGGAGCCCACCTTGAGATACTCAGGACTGGCTAAAGGCATGACCTGCTTAGGACTGGAGACTCACCAAACCTGCAGAGGAAACTTCTTTTCAGGTTCTGCGACTTGCTGTTCAAGTTTGAGAGGTGGATTTTAAATAGCCTTCGTTCATTGACTTTAAAAAATAGGAATTTGCATGACAAAGTTTGAAAGAGTAAAATTGATTGGCTATTTATTAGAGCTATGTGCATTTGCCTTCAGATAATCATGGTAAGCTGTTGCAAATTTTCTATCAGGTGCTCAACAGCAAAGTCAATTATTGTTCCAGATAATAGCAGCAGTAGACACGGCATAGATTGGCATGATAAGGATGTCAAAAAGCTACTTTTTTAAAAACTAATAGGTTGTGAGGAAGTCCTGTGGTTTGTGGTGCTTGATTAGATGCTTTTTTTTTGTAAGGCTTGTTTACATCAGTTGTTATGCTAAATTGTTGAATTGCTAAATGAAACTGATTGTCGAAATCTTGAGACTCAATGAACATTCCCATGACATGAGGGTGGAAAATTTTTTTTGGATTGGATGCCCGTTTTTACTTTGTAAATTGTGTAATGTGAAGAACCTGATTAAACAACCATACTAAAACTAGGCATATGTGAGAGTTTAATGTTTTCGAATTGTTATCTTCTCACCAAGGCTGCATTTATTTGATCAAAACTAAACTATTATTACATTTGAAATAACTGTTCAGGGTGTCCGATTTTAATAGACTTGTAAAATGTAATTTATTGCTGTATTTTTTTTGTTTTAGTGTAGCTTGGTATTTTTGTTTATGCGGAGACCAAGAAACTTTTCTTATTATATGTTTAAAATAGCTGCTTAATATTTTTGCTAGATGCAAAATGCATCGTCAGCTATACTGATGTCAGGCATGAATTTTTAATGCTGTTGTTTTCTGTCCGACAAGGAAATTATGGATTATTTCATGTTGTTCTTCAGATGCACACCATGAGTGTTCTGATTGGTCCCTTCTACATGATCACATGAGATGTCGCAAACAACAGATGTGTGCTTATGCTAGAGCTTATGCTAAAGGGAAGACAGGATTTTGACATTGTGGAGGTTATTCACCATGAAAAAAAGTGAACTACAGAATTGCAAGATTAGTAGCTATTAGTCGATTATTGACTTTCAAATATATTTATATTGGTATCTGCTAAAATTTACAATTCGGTGCATCCCTAATTTTTGAAACTTTTTTTTCTTTTTTTTTAAATGAAAACAGCACTTATTCTAATGAAAATAATTGTTACTTTTTGTAATATTATGAAGATTTTTACAGTCACTTTTTTATCAATTTAAAATGTCTTTACTGAAAGAATTTATTGATGAAAAAATAAATACATTACTGAATCCAACTTAAGAAAAATGGTGTATGTATACCTGCTATTATATATTAAAATGAAATGTGTCAGTTATGGTGCACATGGTTTCACCAAGTAGAACATGTTTCTAGATTAACATCCTTGTTGATCCTGGAACGACATTCCACTCAACCAGTCAGATTTGAGGAAAACGTTTATAGTAAATGTCAAGTTTAAGCTTACAACAATGGATATGGGCTTTCTGCACTGTTCTTATTCATCTATTGTTGCAAAACAAGTTCTGGGTAGAGTTAGGTTTAGTGGTAGCGTCATGGTTAGGACTGTTTTTAAATTGCTGTTCAAGTATTAACAAAGGGTATTGATCCAGGAACAAATCTTAATCTGCAAATTCAGTTCCTCATAGCTGTCTTGAAGCCATTGAGTCACCATGTTTGCTGTTTTTTAACAGACATTCAGAACTCCAAAATCATTGAGGGGATCTTAAAAAGTGCTGAGATCATGCTGCCTTGAGTTTCGCCAAGATGATGTAAGGCATTTTGCTCATCGTGGGGAATAACCCAACCTAAAAAGCTGCACGTTATGTTTTGCAATCAAGGAGACATAAACATTTTTTTTTTCTTCTTTGCCGCGAGTAAAAAATTAACCTGATTAGGATCAAGGTCAATGTTGAGTCATTTGTAGTTCGGGCACCAGGAATGCAGAGGCCCCGTTATTATCTCCTTCTTGGAACATTCTGTCTTCTTCTCAGTGTCATTTGTCAGTGTAAAGTATTTTCTCAGTCATTACAAAGTATTTAGAATTAACAATACAGTCTGTGTTTATACAGTCCTCTTTGGTGGTACTATTGAGGCAGAAGTTGGACACTTCATCTTTAAGTGCACCGATTCATAGTGAAAACGATAAAATGCCATCTATTTGTTCTCAGCAGCCTCTAAAGTTTCGTTTGCTCAACCTCAGCTGACCTTGTTAACTGTAAACTGACTCATACTGGGCAAAAAATGTTTTTTAGTTGAACTAAACCTTTGTGTTCCTTCATTCAACATTTTTGTGACACTGGCACAGGCTTACAGCAAGTTAGAGCAGTATGCTTAATGTATGTAAATAAAAGATCTGGCAGCCATCCTGTTTTGGTGTCCACATGAAATTTAATTTGAAAAAAGATTTCAAATACAGAGAAAGCATAGTGAATCCAAGTAAAGTGTCTGCTTCAAATGTTTCAAATAGCATATGTGAATGAGTGAAATAATGTTCATTCAGGGATGTTTAAAAATGACATTTATATTTATTTTTTCATTTATTCTGACGTGTACTTATTAGAAAATACAAATAATGATACTATAGTTTTTATTCATAAACCTTTTGCTGGAAAATTGGAAAAAAGTGTTTTTAAGGATTATTTAAAATGATAAATCAATAATTACCTTTTTTATGGCTTCTTTTTGATCCTTAAAGCATTTGTTCACCACAAAATTACCCAAATTCATGCCGTTCCAAACCCCTGAGACCTTCATTCAACTTCAGAAAACAAGTTAAGACATTTTAGGTGAAATCTTGAGAGCTCCCTGATCCTCTATAAACAGCAAGTTTCAAAGGTAAACATCCTGAGGAGGAGAAGAAAATGTTGAAAAAAATATTTTTGTTTTATGTGCACACAAAAGTATTCTTGTAGCTTGATGATGTTCCGATTGAACCACTGAAAGCATACGGTCTGTTTCTTTCTATCCTTTCTATCTATGGAGGATGAGGGAGCTCTTAGATTTCATCAAAATATCTTAATTTGTATAGTGAATATGAACAAATGTCCCATGTGGCGTTTACACCAGACACAACTTGTACAAATAGATTAAGCTATTTGTGCGTAATTAGACGCTTTTTGATTCGCGTCATTCGCACATGAAATTCACTTCACAATAGATGCAGATTCACGTCATTAATGCGGCACAAATGTCTGCCAAAGTTCGATTTTTCAACTCAAACGATCAATACGAATCATGCGTTAAGCGCATCAAACGCCCAAACTGCTCAATTCGAGCTGTCATTCGCTTAAATTGCATCATGCGCACTGCCTCATTTGCGTGAATAGCACCGCAGGATGCTGAACACGTCTATGCATTGACGTAACATGTAAATTAGTCGTGCTTGACGCTAACTAACCCTTTCAGTTTTCATCAGAAAGTTTTCATGTTTTCTTTGTATTAGTTTTGAAAAAAATATATACCATTGTTACACTGAAATACAATTTTGTATATTCTGTAATATTCTATAAAACATGGTTAAAAAAATGTATGATGCTCGTAATGTTTTGCTTAAAAAAAATTAACAGCACACTTTCTTTTGTACAAGAAAAAAAAAAAGCTAACTTTAGAGCTGCTTTTCACTCTTATTATTTTGAGGTCTGAAAATCCTATTTTGTCTTTGACTCATGCGCATGTTTCTAGAGCCACGCTGAGCTGCATTAACAACAATGTGCAGCTGCATGTTGGACCTGCCATCATATGCTTATAAATTCCCTCAGCTCATGATTCTTGATAAATGTCAAGTGTTATCATGTTGTCTTTCTTTCTTGACCAATTTGAGCTGTTTTTATAATCAGCTAAGTAAATCGGGGAGACTCAGCCGAAAGGGCAAAGAAAAATGTCTTGAGAATTTTCCCAGGAAGCCTTCCAAACAGCACGCTTCAAAAGGGTCGTTAAGAGCCTGTTGTTTTGGTAGCAGGAAGAACGTCTAGTTTTTTTTTTTCCCTCATGAATGGTGGCTCTTATGTAATGCTAGAGTGGAAATGTGTGTGATTTTGGTTGTGCTAAAGGTTAGATATCCTTTTGTTGTCTGTGCATCTGTGGGTAGGTGTGTGGAAAAGTCCCTTTTTTTGTGTGTGGGGTTGTGTTGTCAAGCCTATTGTAGAGGTTAGGTCAAGAACATAACCCTGCTTCTGCTTCTGTCCACCAGTTCTCCAGCTGAGGCTACAGCAGAGACGCACCCGCGAGCAGCTCGTTGAACAGGGCATCATGCCACGTGAGTACTGCTTCTGCCATCTAAAGTTGCTGCTGCAGGCACCAGTATAGGAGAGAGATGATTCATATTTACTCTTTCATGAAAACTGCTAATGAAAACAAATCTGTGAAAATGTCAAGTTGTAGTTCTGTAATGCCATAAATGTGATTCCATTTAATAATCCAAAAAAAAGTATGGCGTAACATGATTTGTGAAGTAGTGACAACAATTAATTTATTTGCAATAAAATCACTAAACACAAAAAATTACAATGTTTAAACTGCTAATGTTGCGATTACACTGTGGTCACATGACTTAAAGAGAATAAAGAATAAAGTATGAGAATAAAGTAGTCTGCAGGACAAGCATCGTGTTATGAATTTCCATATTTTCAGCCATCGTTGGCAGTGTTGGGGAAAGTTACTTTTGAAAGTAATGCTTTAGTTTACAATATTGAGTAACTCCCCAAAAAAGTAACTAGTTGCGTTACTTTGTTACTTTTTATGGAAAGTAATACGTTACATTACTTTTGAGTTACTTTTGCTTTTCTTTTTTTTACCTAGCTGAGGCTTGATCTCTTTCAGAACTTGCAGGTGTTTTTTTCCCTCTATTTTTAAACAGAGGAACTGTACAGCCTTCCTTTACTTTTTTAAAAACACATTAAAAAACAATAATGTAGGATAATGTTATTTTCTGAGAAATTCCTGACCCCAGAGCTATACATGCCGTATATACAGATTAATGAAAAATCACTTTCCAGTGAGACAATCTCCTTTTCCTTTTCTTCGATGCTTTCAAAATAATTGGAATACTTCCATCGCAGAAATGTACGGCTTTGCCATCTTGGTTTCTGTCTTTTCCCCTCGGGGAGCAAATTCTCTCATTGAGTGAGGGATTCAATGTGACTACTTTAATTTTAATTCAGCAATTTTATTTTAAATTTTTTCATTTTTAAAAAAGTAACTCAAATATTATTACTTAATTTAAGTAATGGGTTACTTTACTCATTACTTAGAAAAGTCAGATTATTACGTAACTTGTGTTACTTGTAATGCGTTACCCCCAATACTCACCCCCAATATAACCACATTTTGTAATCATTTATTGCACACATTAGGGAGCTGCTGGGAATATGCAGGATAATCAAATTGCCTTTAAACGCACTATTTTTCATTTAGAATAGCGCAAATTAAAAGTGCTGTCTAACGGTGGTTTGTGGAGCTTTCCTGAGCCTTTCTTCAGTTTTTACATGCACAAATTAAATGAACCATTGCTTGTGTAAAGTAGTGAAGTGATGTAATTTGTTAATCATGTATAACGTCCGCATAAGAACGCGTTACATAGACGGTCAACCTGTTTTATTAAAAATTCTTTAGGTTGCTGTTACAAATTTTAATCGATAAAACTGAAACTAATTGAGCAATTATAAAGGCTTTTATTTTGTGTGGCCTAGTGTGAAACCTTTTTTTTTTTTAAGAATACACTTATATTGTGTTTGTCATAATATTAAATGATTTATTGCTTGTCTTTGCTGAATAATACAGAAAATTGTCTTAAATCGCAATCACAGTATTAGTCAAAAATATTGCAATTATCCTGCCACCATGTTTTCTGTATTGCCTTTTTCTGGTCTCATTGAAGACCATTTCCTGATTAGTTATTATAAATTAAAGGTAAAAGTCTTTGTACAGCCCTATTGCAAATAAGTTTTTTTTTTTATTATTTACAATAAATAATCAAGAAATTGTACACAATGAGACCAGAAAAAAAAAACAAATGTGGAATCTAAGACCCCAGGCTTTTAGTAGTGTAACATCCCGTTTGTCCAAATCACATGTTATTACATGTTTTTTTGTAATTTTACAGTCTTTGACAGTGTCTCTTGTGTCTATAATGAAGCACACTGTAAGTCATGTGAACAATTATTTCTGTTTATGTGCATTTAAGAGCAGAAATCAGTTGGTGCTGTGGTTTCTGTACCACGTCTGCTTTTGAATCAGTTGTTTTTACTTTCGCTCATAATTGTAGTTCAAAGCCTGGCACGGCTGACCAATGCACATGTTATTTTTTTTGAATGCTCACCTCAGTTCATTCCGTTATTGCTCATAATCATTTTTTTCCATTAAAGTCACTGAGTAGCATGTGAGAACTCTCACACTCCTGCTGAACCTTTTTTTTTTATTTCCTCTGTTCGTCTCCAAACTAATAAATGAGATTACCCTGCATGCTCTTTCATAACTTACTGTAATATTAGGCACTGATTTTGCTGGGATTAAGAGTCCCAAAGGGCAGCGTTTGGTCTGTGAGCTAATCTCTGTGTGGGCCCTCCATCAGCTGATGAGGCCAGACACATCTTTTGATTTCACATCTTGACACATCCGTAACTGAGAGAAGTCACATAAATAATGAAGCTTTTACATCATAAATGTAAAATAAAGTAAATAGTGGTGGGCAAAGTTTAATTGCGATTAATCACATCCAAAGTAAAAGTTTGTTTTGACCTAATATGTGTGTGTGTGTACTGTGTGTATGTATTATTTATATATATATATATATATATATATATATATATACAAATGCAAGCATATATTTGAGAAAATGTTTAGATATAAAATATATAGGGCGACACGGTGGCTTAGTGGTTAGCACTGTCGCCTCACGGCTAGAAGGTCGCTGGTTCGAGTCCCGGCTGGGTCAGTTGGCATTTCTGTGTGGAGTTTGCATGTTCTCCCCTTGTTCGCGTGGGTTTCCTCCGGGTGCTCTGGTTGGGTGCTCTGGTTTCCCCCACAGTCCAAAGACATGCGCTATAGGTGAATTGAATAAAAAAAATTGGCTGTAGTGTATGTGTGTGAATGAGTGTGTATGGATGTTTCCCAGTACTGGGTTGCAACTGGAAGGGCATCCGCTGTGTAAAACATATGCTGGATAAGTTGGCGGTTTATTCCGCTGTGGTGACCCCTGATGAGTAAAGGGACTAAGCCGAAGGAAAATGAATGAATGAATAAAATATATATTTATGACACAAATTACATACCAATTTAAATATCTATGTAACAAAACTGTTTTGTTTTATGTATGTGTGTGTATCACATATACATGTATATAATTCACACACCTATATCATGGCAAAACTAACTTTTATTTTGGATGCAATAAATTGCAATTAATCTTTGCCCAGCACTAAAAATAAAAGGAAATCATTTTGTTCTATAGAGACACAACTCTTATCTTTATAACTCTTTTACTATTTTTACAACTAGCTACTTCTTTTGGGGTGTGCAATTTAACTCACAGAATTTCTACAAAGTAAGTTGTGTGTACTATAAACTTGCATACTTTTATGGTCACATCCATAACGCATGTGTATTTTTCTCAATTAACATATAAAACACATTTACTGATTGATACTTTTTTGATCCTTTAACTCTGTGGTTATTTATTTAAATTTATGTTTTGGAAAATAAACCGATGTTTCAATATACTGTTAACATATACATTTTCTATGAACTTATGTTTCAAGTTTCATGTTTCAAAATGTCACACATCCATAAAGCTGGAATTACTGTACAGCACTTAGAGAGACTGAAGGACACTGAAGTGTGTGGATGATGGCCTTGTGTCCGCACGAGACTGATTTTCTGCTTGTCTGTCTGTGTGTGTGTGCGTGTGCGTGTGTGTGTGCGTGTGTGTGTGTGTGTGCGTGTGCGTGTGTGTGTGTACAGCCCTGAAGAGCCCTGCAGCTTTCCACGAACAGATTCGCAGCCTTGAGAGAGCCAGGGTAAGAGATGCCCACCCTGCCCCATCAAGGGGTCTCTGATCCCTCCTGAATTCTCTTCAGGGACCCCCAGCTCTCTGTAATGGAACACATGTGAACCTCTCAGTTGATTTAATAGCTTAAGCCTTCTGTAAATGTGTTTGTTATTTGCAAAGCACAGAGGAGATCGTTTTGATCCCCGAATTGCAAAGGGATTTAGTTTTCTGAAACTCTGTATCCTTTCTCTCTGTAGACTGAAACTTTCCTAAAGCACAAAATACGCAGCCGCCCAGAAAGGGCTGAGTTGGTCCGCATGCATATCTTACAAGGTAATCCTCCATTTACAATGCATGTAATGGCAGCTAATCTGCATGCTGTGAAAAGTTTTGTTGAGTCTACTGCTCTTCTGATTAAAGCAGTAGCCATTCCAAAATTATTGATTTTGTCAATTTAAGTCAGTTCCGATTCATTTAAATGATATTTTCTATTGTCTCAAACCAATAACAAGGAGTTAAACTATTCATTAAAAGAAGCAGCTTATCATTTGTTTCAGGAATTCAGGATTCACTAAAAAGAACCGGCAGTACATTTTCTGAATTGGACTACAGTAGTAATGTTTTGCTTTATAGTAGTCATATGTTTGCCTGTGACAGTAACTAAAAAAGTGTTAGTTTAAACAAAAATGAAAGTTGTTGACCCTCAAAACACAAATGAAAACACTGTAGATAAAATCGGAAAATTATTAGGGACCGAGCACCAGAACGGTGCATAGGCCCTATTGGAATTGCTCCATTTCTTATTATTAGGGACCGAGCACCGGAACGCTGCGTAGGCCCTATTGGAATTGCTCCGTTTATTATTCTTCTCCGGAATGAATTGCGATTTTGAGGGTCTAAACATGCTCGAAAACTCACGAAACTTTGCACACGCCCCAGAAGTGGGTGTGGCAAAATTAATCGACAGCGCCACCTATGCACATTTGACGGACTGCCCCCCGAGCTACGATTCACACACACGTACGAAAATTGGTACACACATCAAACATGCCAATACCTACAAAAAAGTCTCTTGGAGCAAATTCTCAAACCCAACAGGAAGTCGGATATTTTTAACTTCCTCTGCCGAAAAAGTGCAGTTTTTGCCATTTCCAGGCGTTGTACTTTAACAAACTCCTCCTAGGGAATTTATCAGATCAAAAATCAAAATTGGGTATTGCCATCTAAAGGCCTTGGCGATGTTAAATTGTAAAGATGTAGAGTTTTCGTCGAAGGGCGTGTCCGTGGCGGCCTCACAAACTTTGATGCTTCACCACGAAACAGGAAGTTGTTATAACTCAGGCGTACATTGTCTGATCTGCTTCAAAATCCATATGTTTGATAACAGTCCTGGCCTGAACACGTTTACATGCCAATATCCAGATACAGTTATAGCGCCACCTACTGGCAACAGGAAGTGACATGTTTTACAGTGTAACAAACTCCTCCTACAAATTTTATCACATCGAATCCATGTTTCATTAGTTTAGTCCAAAGGTCTTTGTGATGTTAAATTGTGAGATCTAGAGTTTTCGCCGAAGGGCGTGTCCGTGGCGGACTTGAAAGTGCAATGCTTCGCCATGGAGGAGGAAGCACTTATAACTCAACCAAACAATATCTGATCTGCCTGAAACTTCACATGGTTGATAAAATTCCTCTCCTGAAGACATCTACATGCCAATATTCAGAGTCACAGCCATAGCGCCACCTGCTGACAGAAGGAAGTTTGGCATAAATCTGTGATTTTTCTCAGGTTTTTATTTTATATCAGCTTAAATTTTTATTGTCCACTGTTCTCTGTCATCCTAAGGCCACCGAGCGGCATTGAGCCCGGGTGCGAGGTCCCTTTCATCACTGCTTGCAGCTTTAATTATTATAATTTTTTTGTTGAATGTCTATTCAACCACAATTTTGATGCTTCCAGCTTTTCATTAAAAAAAAATATATTTTTAAAAACCTATTAGTTGAACAGCACTTCATCTCAATAACATTTAGTTTAGGTTTAATCACATTTGAAGGCATACAGTTGAAGGCATAGTTATTCCTATTTTTTGTAGAAATTTATTTTAGTTTAGCTGGATTAAAGGCAGTTTTTCTTTTTTGTTTATTTTTAAGGTCAATATTATTAACCTCCTTAAGATTTTTTTGTTCACAATTTATTTTAAGGTAAACATTTTTGCTATTAGCAAATCATTAACTGAATGACTGAAAGACTTTTAGCCCAATAAACTTCTAATTTGCTGCTTATTAATATTTAGTAAGGTAGCAGTTGAGTTTAGGTTTTGGGTAGGATAAGGGATGTAGTGTAAGATCATACTTTATAAGTACTAATAAACTTAATAATAAGCAAGTAATAAACCAGTAGTTAATAGTGGGAATTGGTAGTTAAACTAAAGTGTTACTCCCAGTTAACCAAGTTAAGCCTTTAAATTGCACTTTGCACTTGAGTACTAGTATCTTGCAAAATAACTAATAAAATATGATGTACTTTCATCATGGCAAAGACAAAAAACATTGGCTATTTATTAAAACTATTATGTTTAAAATGTGTTGAGAAAATATTTTCTTTGAACAATAATTGTGAGATATCTGAAAATAATTTGAATTTCACAGGAGCGCTAATAATTTTGAGGACAAGTGTGGGTTTGGGTGATTGCTGTTCTGATTGTCATTGGTTTTTGGTGGTTTGGCAGAGACTGTGGCAGAGCCTTCTCTGCAGGCCACCCAACTGAGACTAAAGAGAGCTCGACTGGCTGATGACCTCAATGAGAAGATTGCACAGCGCCCTGGCCCAATGGAGCTGGTGGAGAAGAACATTCTGCCTGTGGACTCCAACCTCAAGGAGGCCATAATTGGTGAACATTCACACTACTGTAGCTTAATCAAATTGGGGTAAGGGATAAACATGTATGAAATATTGTCATTTGTGTTCTTTGTGTAGATGGTCAGATGCAGTACCCTAGAACTCTAGAAGACCTAGTAGATGAAGACAGTGGAGATGCGTTTTCACCAGAACAGCCAGCTAGTCAGGAATCCCAGGGATCTGCAGCCTCACCTGGAGAGGTCAGGACCATGGAGGAGACCTCACCACTGCCCAGCAACTTGCTACAGGTAGTTATCATTACTTCCTTTGACTTTAGGGACACAACATTTAAGCCCAACGTATATTTTAGGTTTCATACTTATGTGAGAATTTGCATAAATGCTTGATGCAAAATTCAGCATCAGCATAGTACTCATATACTGTCCAATCATTGCCTGATTTTCGTAATTAAGTGGGTGTGAACATACATTGGTCTTAGAGTTTGGCTTGATTACGATTATATTGTCATTGGTACAGTTCAAATCAATACCACATTGCTTTCCACAAGCAAGTTCACCTATGATTGGCCATTTTGTTCACACGTTCAACAGAAATATCTGTAATTGGTACTAATGATCACTGCTGTTCAAGCGCAAACACAGATACATAAACACTTAATCGATTGAACGCCATGCCTATCAGCTGATGCTTCAGTGGATTGCTTATGTATCTGATGAATGATAACGGTACCTCATGGACTCGCCAGCAGGTTAAAGGCTCCACAGTGAGAAAGAGAGGCAGAGTTGGAACTTTAAATAAAATATATGCCTCCATTTCCTCTCTAATAATCAGTGTTTGTGAAAGACTGTCCCAGCAAACTCACAAGCAGTGAAGTGTACATACACAGTTGTGGGCTTTTTAATTAGTTGGAGTGTTTAAATTACCCGCACTTGTGTCTCACCTTCTTCGCCATATTATGCGACTGCAGCATAGCGCATATGCAACAAATGATACGTCGTACGCTATAATCGGTTATGATCTATTACCGAACTGATTCTGAAACAGTTCATTTTGACACCCCTATTACAAAGTTTCTACAACTTGCACGTTTTGCTTTGTCAGAAAAGAAACAAAAAAAGATCGAATGAGAGTGAAAACATCTACTCAAGATGACAAAAACAATACACGTCTATGGTATTAAAAGGTATCTTCAATAATTTTTTTAATTAATACAAACAATCACATCGATCATAACATAAAGAGAGAAATGACAGTCACTAAAAAAGCATGAATCTTTTATGGATGCTTGTTTGTTTGTTTATTTATTCATATGTGGTTGCACTATCAAATGGAGTGTACTTTGAAAGGATGTGCATTTAGATAAAAAAAATGTGTAAACAACTGAAGTTTGCTTTGGGCTTTTGACTCCAGCACTTTAGTCACACACAGGTTGGTTTGACAATGATCTTTTTCTGAACTCAACTTCAAATCCAACATACCCAACTCATCCTAATCATGATGGTCTGGGCTACGGTTCATCTCTGATGTGAATCAGTCATACTAAATTACAAAGTAAACAGCAATTGATGACTTGTGACCACTTGTGTGTATGACTGTGTATGCTGACTCAGAATGCACACTCATGCAACAAGCAGGAATGACCCTGCAAGTACTTCAACTAACCTTGGTGACAGACTCAAGTGGCTTATAAAATCAAAGGTTTAAAAAAAGACTAACAAATGTGATACAAACAGTTCTTTCCATTTTAGCACATGCTTTTTCATAGTCGTTACTTAGCAACAGGGGCACACGGCTGCTGGCTTACAACCAATAACAGTGTGAACACAATTCACTGAGTGCAGGAGGAGTAATCGAACACTGGTTCAGACCAGACACTCAAACTAAGTGTCAAAGCACCTTTAGGGTGACAACTTATTGTGACAACTTAAGATCAACACAAATTCATGAATGTTCAAAGACACAATCCACATGGTAGAATATATTGTGAGTACAACACAACAGTGTGTTGTGTATCTGTCTTTTTAATATATAAAAAAATACTCAAGAATGTGAATGACACATGAGTTTTACTTTATTCGCTTCATATCAAATCTTGCAAACTGATTCAATGGAGGAGAAAGCTGACTGGGATCCTTCTGATCTGCACATTACACTGCACTTTTACTCTCACTTGTATTCAAGTAAATCATAAAACTGTCACCCCCTACATGTGTTTTGTTGAACAAGTAAAGTTATAATCAGCTAATATGCATGCTTGGGTTACTTTACTTGCTAAAAAGTGCAAACCCAAGTAAGATTTTCATGAGAAACAAGTCACAGTTTTAGTGCAACCTGTTGCTCTCATGGGTCTCCATGATAGCTTTCATGTTGTTTTTTTATGTAACCCCCTTGCCATTTCGAGGCACCCTTTGAATTTCTGGGACCAAAATGCAGAATTTGGTTAAACCTGAAATTCATTGTTTGTTGTTTTCACAGCACTTTCCTGCAGTCACCACTACTTCGACAGATTTCCTCAAGCCTTTTTCCACCATTGAACAATCCGTTAGCCCTCCAGCTCCCATACCAAAACTAGTCACAGTGGCCCCTGTGAAGTCCGGGCCCACTCTTGTAAAGGTCAGTAAAGATCTGCCTTCTCTGGTTTCAACAAAAATGTATTAAATCCAATTAATTTAGATGTCAAACCTCTGTTTGTTCTACAGCAGAGTCAGCCTAAGTTACCTGGGGACAAGAGCCGCAGCAAGAAGGGCAAAGAGGCCAAGCCACGTGTGAAAAAGTTGAAATATCATCAGTACATTCCCCCAGATCAGAAACAAGAACCCGACCAAGCCCCGATGGACTCCTCGTATGCTCGTTTACTACAACAACAGCAGCTATTTTTGCAGCTACAGATCCTGAGCCAACAGCAACAGCAGCACTACAACTACCAGACCATCCTTCCTGCACCTCTCAAGTAAGCAAGAAGATCCGGATCTGAGTGTTTTTCATTTGTGCGTCAGGCCCTGTTGTGTTTAGAACTACTTTGCCAATCCAGCCAGTGTGTTTGGTGGATGCAAACCATTTGGCAATTGACTTGCTTAATTTAATAAATGTCTTCTTTTGCTTTTGAAGCTCACCATTAGGATGTGTTTAGTCGATCATTATTATAATGACTGCATATGAATGATTTTAGCTGGAAAATGTCTAAACCCTTTTGTGGACAATTACCTATTTTCCAATAACAAATCCTGTTTAGTGATTTTTCCTTTTTTATGGCAGGAAGTTGACAAGGTTAATCCTCTGCTTTCTTTTCCATCTCTTATTCTGCAATATTTATTTTGACTCCTGTTGTTTTCTGCCTCTGCATTGTTTCATCGTGTTCATTTATTGGAATTGGGTGAGCGGACAAATTTTTCCTGCTGTGATGTTAAGTATTGTTTCTCCCCTATTTCCCCTTCTGCTTCCCACCTCACCAGGCCTGTGATTGAGGGCCAAAACAGCAGTGCCACAGTGGCTATCAACAACACCAATAGCCTTCCTGCCTCGATTGTGGTGTCTCTGCCCACAGCAACACCTGTGCGGCCCAATAGCACTCTTTCCAACCGCAAAGCTGGCATATTACCGGCCAACCTGGAGGAGATGAAGGTACAGAGAGATTATAATATTTTCTACCAAAGTGCATTCAATAATAGATAATAATTTTGAAAGAACTCGTTGTAATATGTAGATTTATTGTTTTCAGGATTGTGAAAGTGAAATTTCAAAAGAAAAGCGTTTATTTTATTTAAAAATCTGTTGTAGGTTTAAACGTGTATTTACGATCACTCTTGATCAGTTGAATGCATCTTTGATAAATAAGTTCTTTCAAAAAATGTTTGTTTAAAATAGTGGTGTTCACAACTAAATAAACAAGGAAATAACATTTACTTTTAAAATTCAGTAAGCATATTATTCAGCGTATTTGAGTGAAAGCAGAAATTTAACCAGAAATTACTTTATTTGCTAGACTCTAATCATTTCACTAATAATGTGTTTATTTTGGCAGGTGGCAGAGCTGAAAATGGAGTTAAAGTTGCGTGGTCTTCCAGTGTCAGGCACAAAAACTGACCTTATTGAACGGCTCAAACCTTTTCAGGAAAATCCTATCACTACTGCACCCAACAACTTCACAGGACCTAAAACACAGCCCTGCGGCACACCTATGGAAGTCTCCAGCATCACTACAACCCTCTCCCCCATCCAACTGTCCACTAATCATGTGAGCTCCACTCCACCTGTGTCTCCCAGTTCCTCAGAGCTTCACAGCAGGGAGGACTTGTCCGTGGAAGGACAAGCAGAGACCCAAAACCGCTTTTTAATAAAGGCAAATCCTGTTCCTGAGGAGCAAGACCGGAGACTACACGAAAAGGAGCGACAGATTGAGGAGTTGCTGCGTAAACTGGAGCAGGAGCAGAAACTGGTGGAAGAACTAAAGATGCAGCTAAAAGTGGAGAAGCGAAGCGGAGTTGTTCCATCTGTAGAAAATAACAACATTTCTAGTCCAGGCATCATGTTGGCATCTGTCAAAGCAGAAAACGCTGTCCCTCCCAACTGCAAACTGAGTTCACACACTAAACCAACTCTGGTGAAGCTTGAGGAGGCCCATTCCAATCAGGTGACAACAACCCCTCTCCGTCAGTTCATTATCAGCCATCAGGGGGTTCCACAAGTCATCGGGCAGCCCCAGACACTTCTAACCACTCAACATGGTGGCACTCAGATCCTTCTTCCAATGCCCCTGGCGAATAATACCACTACCATCCAACTGCCCAATACTAATGTCAAACTACAGGTAACCCAAAACTCACTTTTTAACTGGTTTCTGTGTGTGTTATAAAGCGTAAACTTATGTCAAGACTCATTTTGATTTTCATGTCTTTTCTAGCCAGTCTTGCAAGCTGTTTCTTCACCAGGCACAGGTCTAATTCAGACCCCACAGCTGCAGTCCACCAAAGCAGAAAGTCCTACTTTGCAACAGCTGCTCAGTCACAACCACATAGTTCAGGTCAGTCTCAAGATTGAATGTAAAAAATGTTCCTTCAGACTTTTGTAATGCAACAAATATATTCATCATGTGGCAAGCCACAAACAAACCACCTGTAGAAAACTTTTTCCTCTCTATATGCACCTGACACTTTCTTATAAACACACTATGTTACAAGCACTCACTAAAATAGCACAAATGTTTACTTGTGAATGCACCACAAAGCAAATTGCACTACCTGAAAAACAAATACTATAGATAGTGTTCATATTTTACAGACTTGGTGCAGCACAATGCCATTTGATGCAGAGTTCCTTGTTCGATGTGTAACCCACTATAAATTTTGTCTCAATCAGGCAGTGTAGATCATTGATTTTGAATAGGGCAGATTTATAACATGGCGAGTTTATAATGACACAACGATTCAACAAAATATACAGCAGGCTAATCGTATCCTCAGTAATCGTCCATATGGGCAATTGAATGGTTCTACAAAATGAGTATGTTCAGCACACAAACTTTAGTTGTTGTCCAACTTCCATGAATAAAAAGTGGACTATAATGTTAATAATGTTTTGCCAATAACGTTGATTTGAAAATGTCAAAACGTTCGTTGGTTTTGTGTCTTGTATATCATTACATTCATGCATACTACAGTTTTTTACTAACAGAGTATTGAATGACTATGCAATCTGAGTAAGAACAGAATCAATGCCAGCTGAAGCAATCAGATAAAGTAAACTTTATCTGTGAGCTCTGGGATCATCTAGTTTTGTCTGTCCAGTGGAGTCATTCATCAGTAAGATGGATGGGAGTCCCCACTCTCATTTCTTTCTAGGCTTTCACTCTACTGTAATTGGCCTGTCCTGGCAGCAGGGGACCATGCTAAGGTTTCCCAGCTAGATGCCCATTCCTTTGGCATAGTGAACCAGCCTGGCCTGAGTCCTGGATGACTAGAGTAACTAGAGCTCATTGGTAGTGATGAGCTGATAACATTATCATTGACGCATTCTCATGACGGACGCATGCCAGGATGACCTGAAGAGGCCTGGTCTCGTATAGAGCCATAACAGCAGATCATAACATTAACCTGGCTTTTTAGCATATATTCTCTAAAAAAAAACTCTCAGGTATACTTTCTTCTCAGCAGTCTGTTCCTTCTCACACTGTTGTGTCTTAGCAAGATAGATAAATGGATGAGTTTGCTATGTGCAGTACATACATTGCTTTTTTATACTCTACAAGATGTCAGAGGGCAGCACTGAGCACTTTCATTTTCCTTTGTTTTGCACATTCCTCCGCTACTTTCTGAAAAAATGCTTTATCCTTTCTTATAGTGCATGATAATTTATCTCCATTAATTTGCTGACCTGAACAAATGTTTATACCCTTTCTAGCACATTACTTCAATTTGTTGTCAACTGTAGTGTTAAGAACTCATATTGCCTTTATATAACATTGAACTCTTTATATTGCCACCTGGTGGACTCTTCTGTCTCAGCATGCATGCTGTGCATGAGTTGGTTTACACTCACCATCCACACAGACACTGTGTTTTGTAGCAAACAAGATAAATCTGCTCTAGAGTGTCATTGACGCCATATTGAAGGTTTATTCCAACTGAAGTTTTCAAAACCTCAAATGGCTCTTTGGAATGATTTGGAAAAGCAGCACACTTTCCTTTTCATTGTAATTGTTTGTTCATGTTTAATTGACTCAAATGATGCAAGGGCTGTGTTTTTGTGGGGGGTTTTATGTGATCCGATCATGTGTGGTCGGCTTAGACACATTTCCGTTTCCCCTGCGTTAGCATGTTTTCAAATGCATTTCTTATATCTACTTGTGTTCACATCTCTTCAAGACCCTTCATTCTTATATCATCAGTGTTTATTAAATCACCTTTATTGGATGTGATCAGGACAGTGCAAGAATACAATGCACAATTAATTTAATTGTTTATATGTGGCAATTATGTGCATGTTTTGTCAGAAAAGGCGGTTCTGGTAAATCTCCAGCAAGTACTTTCAGATGGAGCAGCATTTATTGCACAGAGTCATAGTTTACTGTCAAACTATGCAAAATCGTGTTTATAATCACAGACCATTTAATTGGGCGATTATGAAATCAAAGATAATTTTTCTGCAGTAATGACAGTTGTTTGCATAGCTACTCAGTGAACTACAGGTCTGTGTTTCTGCTACCTCTGAAAGCGTATGAAAATAAACATTTAATAACATGTTTTTACTCTAAATTCCATAACTTCAGTCCAGTGTTTGAAATAAATCCTTCTGAGAGATTATTTCATTCATTCATTCATTCATTCATTCATTTATTCATTCATTCATTCATTCATTTTCTTTTCGGCTTAGTCCCTTTATTAATCTGGGGTCGCCACAGCAAAAGAACCGCCAACTTATCCAGCAAATGTTTTATGCAGCGGATGCCCTTCCAGCCACAACCCATCACTGGGAAACACCCATTCACACACATACACTATGGACAATTTAGCCTACCCAATTCACCTATAGCACATCTCTTTGGATTTGTGGGGGAAGCCGGCACCCGGAGGAAACCCACACGAACAAAGGGAGAACATGCAAACTTCACACAGAAATGCCAACTGACCCAGCTGAGAGATGATTTCATAGACGTATAATTATTAGTCATGTTGAATCAATCAAAGCATGTAAATCTTCTGTTTATTCAGCACATGCCATGGAGTTTGTTGTTTCCTTGCAAGAGAGTGCCCTCTGGCCTTCGGAGGACATTTACTACAGATTACAGACCCATATTTCTTGACAAGATGCGCATGACACACAGCTTTTGATTAACCACGATTTGTGATTTCATTTCGATCAACCATGCAGCCCTAAAACAAACCCAAAGTTTATGCAGCTTACGAGGAATCAAATGAAATGGATATCTTTGGCAGCTACAATTTTAATTGTTGTCTGTGTGTGCATAATATCTTGTTTTGGTGTTTGGTGTTTTTTATCACAAAACAGTAGGCAGAGGTCATGAGTAGTAGGTGGTCTTTTGTGGCTGATTGAAAGCCTTCAACCACATGAGCATTTACGCCATGAAAGCAATATAATAAAATGTGGTTTTGACAACCTCTAGAAGTGTTCAAATTTGGACAAGCTTAAAACATTTTAGACCCCATTTGCACAAGTATCTATCATCATCCACCTGTGATCCAGTTCATTCCAAGTAAAAGCATTTTTGATTCCCTTTATCCCTTCAAAGCTCTCCTTCTGGAAAGTAAATCCTTCAAAGGGATCAGGATTAAGGATTGAGTGCTTCACCGAGGAACGCAGTCATAGACACAGATGTGTGTGGATTGTCCTAATCATTGAAATTATGCCACAAAATTTCACCGATGGCTTTAGATGCTAGTGGCTGATTTTGGAGTCTGAAGGACTTTTTGTTTCCTCTTAACACAGACCCTGCCTGTGGGCACCACTGAGAGGTCATGTTTCCAGCACAGTACCAGTGAGAACCCAGCAGGCCTGGAGATTCCTCAGTGCTTCCTCAGCAGCTCCCCAGAGAATAGGACCTCACCTCAGATGTCCCCAATCCCATCATCCCTCATCAACGGGCCACTAAACAAGGTAGAGCTTTCTGTTCTTATTAACTTTGTGGTTATGGTTCTGTTCTACATTGAGTGTTCACTCACTTTTCCACCCCCAGGCCTCTTTCATCCAGCAGTGCCCAGTTTTCAAACAGATGCCCAAGAATAGAGAGCCGCCCCGTTATGAGGAGGCTGTCAAACAGACCCGCAGCCTACAGAATCCCACCTCTGAGGTGAATTGGTCCGTTTTCTGTTCATCTAAACATGCTTGTAGAAATACTGGAATGAAAATAAGGTCATTTCAGCAGGTGATCATAAATATTGAAAGCAAATGGTGATGTATGCTGCACAGCTCAAAAGCAGAAAGTAAGCAATGTAGCAAAATGTAGGTTGTGCAAAATCTATGGTCTGCAATAATATTACAATTGGTCTTTTAAAGGGGTCCTATTATGCCCCTTTTTACAACATATAAAATAATCTCTAAAGTCCCAGAGTGTGTATGTGAAGTTTCAAATCAAAATACCCCACAAATAATATTTTGAAAATGCCCCTTTTAGGCTTTTATCTAAATTGTACCATTTTGCTGACTGTCACTTTAAATTCAAATGAGATTGTGCTACAAGCCCTATTTTCTAAAGAGGGCGGAGCTAAAAATGCCTGTGCATTAGCTTAGCAGCAGATTCAAAACGGCTGCTTCTCATTCAGGGCTGTCTATGCTAATAAGGGCGAGATCATCACTTATGGTTGGGGCTTTCCCCCTCTGATGACATGCACAAAGGAGTAATACACCTCATTTTCTTCATGTGTTCAATACTTTTTTCCTGTGTCATTTCATTTTATTACACATAACTTCATTTGTAAACTAATTAGATTTTCATATATGTATTTCTTTGGTTGTTATCAATATCTGGTGAAAATTTCAAGTCAATAGCACCTTTAGAAATATGTTTTCTGAGAAAAATGGTGACGTTAATATTTATATCCCCCACTGTAACTACATTATTATTATTATTATTATTATCATCGTTTGTCTATAGTTTTGTCTTTTTTTTTTTTTTTTTTCCTGTTTTACTTTTATGTAATGATTTCTTTTTTTTGTTTGCAATTTTTGTGTGTTGTCCTTGAATAGAAATAGAATTAGAATTAGAAATACAATAGAATTATTAATATTTATGTATATATGTATGTATGTATTCATTCATTTATTTATTTAATTTTGTGTGTGTCTGTGTGTTGGTCTGCAGATTCCCACCGCGAGTCAACAGATGGATGATCTCTTTGACATTTTAATAGAAAGTGGAGGTGAGTTTATCACTGTTTGCATACTACAATTGGTGTGAATACAAATATTTCCATTTGTCCACAGCTCACACTATAAATCATATTTACACAATTCTGTTGTATCTTTAAAATAATATTAACATAATAACTGTTTTAATCCAGTAACTAGCATTTACTTTATTATAAAGTGTTTTTGTACTTTAAAAGCCTTTTACAATTTACTACCCCGATAAAGGCAGCTCTCTGCCGAAATGCGTAGGTTTTTTAAGGATTAGCCATGTGAATAAAGGTATTTTAATGCTTTTTCCACATTTTTCGAGTGCCTTGGACTGATTTTTGCTTTTGCAATTTAATTTGGTTTAAACCTTGGTTCACTTTGAAAGTGTATATACAATAAATTAATACCCCAGTATGGCATCACTTAACTTGAATGGGTGTTCATAAGCGTTCATAAGACATTCATAAGAATGGGTGTCATGATGTGACATGTCATAATTATAAAGGTTTCATGACAGTCTTATGAACATCCCTTCAAGTAAAGTGTTACCAAAAGGATTTGTTGTTATTATACCTGTTAAAGTAACCATTTTTGCAGCTTAGGTCAATATCGTGATAAGACCATATACCGTGATAAAAGCTTCAGCAATTAGTCACAACAAGAAGATAGAATACTATCATAAGCCTAATGGTAGCATAGATTGAAAGAAAAGATCTGTAGCTTCTTATAAGTTTTGTTTTGTTTTCTGCAGAGATTACTCCCTTTAGTCAACAGGACCCATCTGTGCCTAAGATGATGCCTGTCACGGCCAGCATCACCACCCTGCCTATCAGCACGGTCCTGTCCCGACCACCTGCACAGGTGCAGATGGCACCCCCACCAACCCTCATGGTGGAACCCCTGCCCAGCCTGGCCTCCCTGGACTCTGACAACCAATTAGAGGCTCTGCTGGAGGGCACATTAGTCGGGGACACAGAGCCAGAGCAGAGGACGTTGTGCCTGCTAGAAGAGCTCCAAAACCAGATGCTGGAGCAACCAAACTCCCCAATGGACACGTCCGAGCTGGTCTTCAGTGACCCGCCCGCTCCGTCCTCCTTCAGTCTCCAAGACACTGGCCTGGACAACATGGAGTGGCTGGACCTCACTATGCCCGGGCCCATAGGTGGACTCAACCCACTGGGCATCGCTTCTGAATTCCTGGACACTCATGACCTGCAGCTCCACTGGGACTGAGAAGGAGACACTTCAAACACAATTACGCTTTCACTCGCACAACAAGTAGGGATCGTCTGCGTGGCGGCGGTTCACGTCTGGCAGCTTTACGTGACTAGATTCGGTTGTAAACTTCACTCACGCTGGTTATATTCACTTTCTCGTTTCACACTAATGCTCTTGTTTGATCTGAATTGACACAAGAGCATTGTGGGTAATGCTGGCTAGGCCCTGAATGTTCTCTCTTTGCTGTGCCATACTGAGAGGGAGCTGCTTTTGGGCAGATTGACTTCTGCTGTATTGCTATTTCGTTTTTTTTTTTCATTCATGTGCCATTGGTTGCAGTTGGTCTATGAATTTCCTTAAGGCTAATTTTGAAGAAGGGAAAGGCTGTCAGTTCCAGAAATTTGCAGCATCACAGTGGAGTTATCTTTGTTTGCACAAAATTGAACATGGCCTTCAGCATTGGCACCATTAGCTCTCCGATCTGTAATGATGAGTGTGCATGTGACTGTGTGTGTGGAGGATGAGAATGTCAAACTGGGAAGATGCATTTCCCAAAAGCCCTGTTTTCAGAGCTGACCGAAGTAACAGTCTGGTGTCTGCAAGACTCAGCGGCAATTACAATACTGTTCAAAAGTTTGGGGTCAGTAAGGTTAAAAAAAAAAAAAAAAAAAAAGGTATGCATTTTAGCAATGATATATTATATTGGTAATTTAAAATGCCAGTAAGGGCATTTATAATGTTGCAGATCATTTCCTAGATCAGTCTAGTGGTCATAAAATCATGAAAATCATAAAGCTGCATGATTCGTTGTTAAAAGATAGCTCTATTCAAATACCCATGCAATCTAATTCCTTATTTAAAAAAATAGAGAGATAAACATAGTGGTTAAAACTGAGTAAATTACAGTTTGAAAGGTATGGTGATGGGAAACTTTTAAGAAATGTATTCGGGCAATTTCTCTGTATTGGCTATATGAGTGAGTTGATAATTGTTCAACCATTTAAAAAAGATTATTTATTTAAATTATATATGAAAATAGACATTTTGCCAGATCTTCTTAATTCTGTTTTTTATTATTATTATTTTTTTGATAAGTGATCTATTCAGAATCTTGAGCTATTTGTTTTATCCAATAAATCATTATACTCTGTTTACTCTCTTATATCTAATATATATCACTCTAATATATCAGTCTCCATAAAATAAAATACAAAATAAAATGTTTTATATTTAAAATATACTAAAATACAATATTAAGGAATTTAAACAGAACAGCTTTAATAAATTAATAAAACATTAATAAAAAGTTTCTTCATCTCGAAATAATGATTTCTGAAAGATCATGCAACATTGAAGACTGGAGTATTGATTAATCATAAAAATATTATTAAAAGTTAATTTCATTTTAACAAAAAAAAATGTGTTTACAGTATTTTCATCAGATAACTGAAGCCTTAAAAATAAGAAAATTGCCCCAAACTTTTAAATGGTAGAGTAATTTGATGGAGAAGATTGATTTAACATATCACTGTTTTTTTTAGTTGTTATTAATTTGTAACTCTAACTTTAAAAAAAAAAAGTTTTTGAATGAAGACTTGCTGCAGATCAGAGTAATTGCTTCATATTTTATGAAGTGGCTGGAATTTCAGATTTTCTCCAATCAAAAGCAGCCAATCCTGGATGAGTTATTATAGCAGTTGGCTTGATTTGAATCTGAGAATTGCAAACTTTTTTAGTTCTGCACATGATAATGTGTTCCCCTTTGCTTTGTCTCAGATCAGCTCTAAATTTCAGCCAAATTCAATCAAATAAAAAAGGCATATTTTGATTAACAGGCGATCACTCCTATTATATCATTCTGAAATGAATCTAATTCTATGTAAATAATCCACAAAGAAATCTTTCTATAAAAACGACCTGTTGGATGTCCAACCCTTTATTTGTGTGTCTGTGAATTGTGATTCAGTGTCTGTGTGTGATTGTCCGTCACTTCAGTGGCATGTTGTGTGTTTGACTCTTGATTTGTAGATGCATTGTACTGTAAGGAAGTTTTATCCCCCCCCGCCCCAAGTTTTTCCTCTGTTCGGTTTACACAGTGGTTTCTGTATTACGAGTTCTGACTAATTTGTTTAATTTCGTTGCCGTGGAACAAAGCTTCGTCAGACACGCTATTTTTAAAAAGCGATTATTTAAATGAATCCATCAAAAGTGTCAAGTGACGATAAATACAAGATCTCTCTAACAGCACTACATGGCATATATGAACATCTTTGTACTGTTAATATTTCAGTACGTGGAGTTTTAAAAATCCTAAATTTAAGACTCGGACCAGGCAGTTAAAGCGGTTACTGTTGACTTTACTGCATGTTAAATGTCACTGGCAGCTCAAAGGGTTCCTGCTATGCTTTTTACACTTCCTTTACCACATAAGCTTGCTGTTTGAGCATGAAAAAAAAGATCTGTGAAGTTAAAAGGCACAAAGTAATTCCTAAGGGTGTTATTCTCTATATCTGTAAGCTCTGAACTCACTGACACTCCTTTATTTTTGTCCTGAGTTTTCTTACAGGAAAGTGCACGTCAAAATAGGCTAAATTTAAATAATTTCCACCCATGGCATGCCTGAGCAAAACATTTTATCTTAAATGCAAAAAACATTTTGTGTAAATACGGAATTTAAAATACTCATAATGACAGATGTTAGATGTTTTGAGATTATGCACCGCACTATCCGTTTATTTCAAATCAAATCAAATAAGATGCAGGCTTGTTACCAAAGCATTAATAGCAAGTAAAGCCACTTATACTACACTATTACACAGAGGAACCGTGGATTCATAATTTCTGGATGAACAGATTGTTTTTATTTATTTTTTTGGCCATTTTCTATAAATAAATGTGCATCACACGTATTTTCAGTTTATATTATTATTATGAATTATTATTATGTAATATTATCTGAAAAGTGACCCTGAAAACTTTTTAATCGCCACCTGGTGGCTGAATACAGTATAGATCAGAAACCGGTCCTACACTGCAAAAAATATGTTAATTAAAAGGTTCCAAATTTCCAAATTCATGATTTTTTTTTTCTGTTTATTTACGGCAGGGGTGTCAATTCCTGGAGGGCCGGAGCCCTGCAGAGTTTAGTTCCAGCCCTGCTTCAACACACCTATCTGTAGGTATCAAACAAGCCTAAAGCACTCAATTAGTTTGATCAGGTGTGTTTAATTCGGGTTGGATAAACTGTGCAGAGCTCCGGCCCTCCAGGAACTGACTTTGACACCTGTGATTTACGACTTTATCTCTGCTCTGTCGACTTTTAACGTTAAAAATTCAACTGTGCAGTGTAACAAAGTGACTTTTATTGAGATTTTAGTAGTTTGAAACAATATATTGTATAAAAAATGATATAGAGGGAATTAAGTCTGTATACTATTCTATACTAAAACTATTAAAAAAATGTCAATAGAAGTCACTTTTTCGTACTTTTCAACATCAAAAGTTGTTGGCGGAAAGATAAAGGTCCCATAATGCAATTCAAAAGCATAAACAAACAAAACAAACAAACAAAAAATCCCTAAATTACTCTACCCTGTAGAGTGGAAGAAAGGAAAAATGCATTGTCCATCTTTTCTTTACAGTCTATGGTTTAAACTGACAAAGACATTATCAGGCAGATGTTTCGTTTGTTCTTTTTTGCACACCCTCTTCTGAAAGGGAAGCAACAGCTCATTTGCATTTAAAGGGACACACACAGAAACAGCAGTTTTTGCTTCCATCCGTAAAGGATGTAATGGGAAAAAAAATGTAATGAATGATGTCTGTTGTATTTTGAGCTGGAATTTCACGAATATTGTAAAAAGCATAATAGGAGCCTTTTAATATGTTTAAGAGAGTCGGAGAACAAAATTATAGCAGGCCTGTTTTGTCAAGTTTTCTGTACTAAATGTCTGTGTGTATGTTTTTGCGTGTGCATGTTTGTGCGTTTGGGCATCTGTCTGTTTCACTGCCTTTTTTTGTTGAAGTTATACTGTTTAAAATTGCAAAAGACCATCCAAATGAAAAAATGTGTAGATAAACGTTATATATGTGTATATATAGAGATTTGCGAATATATCAGCAGCATGTGAATAATGAAATTATGTGATATCTTTCTGAGAAACGTCCTCTTGTTGCTTATCTTTTTTTTTTTCCTCAATTGTGTTGTCAGTCACCTCATGGATTTTTAATTTTTCTTTAAATAACGATATCCTGCTCTCAAATGAAACCTTTCCATTCAGCAAGGCAATACGCATCCACTGGCTTTGCACTCACGGATCTAAGATTATGTGAATGAAGTCGATTATGTTTGATCCGAAGGGACATCTCTTCAGTTGTTTCCATATTTCATATTCAAGATGTACAGCACTTTTCTGCTGCAGTGATGAACTGCTCGTCACTCTTAGATCAACCGCACAGCGTCAAAGCACCTTTACAGATGAGCTTTTATAAAAAAAACTGAACTTTTATCAGCTTGTTTTGCTTCAGTGTTACGTGTGTGTGTCGTCCCAATGATTAACAAGGCTCATTTGCGTTTGCTTTTAAGGCTTTGTACTGTTCGCTCTGCATACTGTCCAAATTGTGGCCTCTCTAGGGAAGAAATTAAAATGCCAAATACTAGTGTCAGCTAGTATCTAATAATTCATTGCTACAAGTAGCTATGGGGACAAATTGAGTCCGATAAGGAATAACGCTGACTGTTCAGAGCAGTTTTTGGCATTACTGACCGCTGTTATAATGCAGCCTGGTGCAATTTTTTTATGTACGCCTATCAAACTATTTAAGCAAGTGGAGGAGGAGGAATGTGATGCACTGACCATCTTGTGTTTTAGGGCTTCTGTGTGGCATAAAACTTTGTTGACGTGACCAAAGAGGCCAACTGTTGTACTGTGCCGATGTCTGTAGAGTTATAAACACAGGTTTGGGGTCAGTAAGAAGAAACCATATACGTTAAACTTATCAAAATTAATAATGTCACAATATGTACTTTATTCTGGTGGTATCAAAGCTGTATTTTCACCATTCATTCCTTTTTTTGGTGTCACATGGTCTTTCGGAAATCACTGTAATATTGTTTATCGTGCCTCGTTTTTAATTATCAATGTTAAAAACACTACTGCTAATTATTTTTGTGAAAACATTGATACATTATGCTTTACAGAATTTTATGATGAACAAAAGTTCAGAAAAGTCAAAGAAGATTGAAATAAAAAGCCAAACATATAAATATTCCAAATTTGTAACATTATGAACAATCGATGGCAATAACGATACTAAAAAAGGGGTTGTATTTTTTTTTTTAAATGAACTCATATTTTACCCAATTTTGGGTTGAATTATTATTATTATTTTTTTAAGTGAGCACTGATTTCCCACATGAAAAAATACTATAGTAAATACTTTAGTGTTTTTGAACCGTACTATTATACTGTATATGGTATATCTACGACACATTTGTTAATGAATGCTATAGCATGCGGTAGTATTAACTACAGTGAACTGATCAAAATGTAACAAATACTGTAATACACTTTACTGAAGTAAACTGTGGTGTATTGTAGTATACTATATAAATCTGTTGAAATCATTGGGTAATCTGGTTTAATTCCTATATTAAAATCTAAATTAAAATATCTTGTATTAACACAGCAACTATAGAATTACCACAACAGATTTATTCAAGTACTTGACTGTAGTATGGTAACATTGTAGTATTTACTATACACTACTATAGTATTTTTTTCATGTGTGTTGACATTAGAATGATTTCTGAAAATTCATTGAACTCAGGACTGGGGTAAATGGGTGCTTTGTTGTCACAGGAATTAATTTGTATTGTAATAATGTTTCATAATATTCCCTTTTTCTTTCTACTTTTTGTGGTAACATAACTTGAAGGGGGTTTGTCGCCTCACAGCAAGAAGGTCGCTGGTTCGAGTCCCGGCTGGGTCAGTTGGCATTTCTGTGTGGAGTTTGGATGTTCTCCACGTGTTCGCGTGGGTTTCCTCCGGGTGCTCCGGTTTCCCCACAGTCCAAAGACATGCGCTATAGGTGAATTGAATAAACTAAATTGGCCGTAGTGTATGAGTGTGTATGGACGTTTCCCAGTACTGGGTTGCAGCTGGAAGGGCATCCGCTGTGTAAAACATATGCTGGATAAGTTGGCGGTTCATTCCACTGTGAAGACCCCTGATGAATAAAGGGACTAAGCCGAAGGAAAATGAATGAATGAATGTCAATAATTTTATAATTAATGAAATTAATTAATGAAATTTTAACAACCAATTCAATTTGTACCAGTGAAGTTGAGGTAAAAAAAAAAATGCATTAATGAGGCTATTATAAAATTCATGACACAATTATAATGGCGTCATGTTTATGGCAGGTTTATGACAAGTTATGTTGTCTTGGTAATGACAGGTTGTGATGTATTTGTCAAGTTGTCGTAACAGACATCTCAAACTATCTCATCTTTGCATTTAAAATGACACAACTGAGCAAATGACACTTAACGACAGTTGTCATAAGCATGCATAAAATCTCATTCAGATTCATGTCAGGTCATGATTATAAAGGTGTCATGACAATCTTATGAACACACCCTTCAAGTAAAGTGTAATCTATTTTTTTATAATTTTGAGAAAAATCTTTGAAAATGTTATCAAATCTTCCTGACCCCAAACGTTTACGCAGTAGTTTAAGTGGTTGAAGATTTCCCTGTTGGAGAAAATTGTTAATCTGTGTTGAATTTAGTTGACTGTACAAAGGTTAGAGACAAAAAGTCCCTTGTGCTGTTTGATAGTAGTGCAGTCGGAGAGTAAAGCAATAACTTGTGTTTTATATACAGTGCTGTATTGTATACAGTATATGCAGTAGATCAGATATCAGAGCAGTACTTCAGTTTTACATCACGTATTTGCATGTGCGCCTGTTGTGGCTGAGCTCTAGAAACCTCTTCTTTTTTTTTTGCCATTTTGAGGATGTCGAAGTTCAGCTTCATGTAGAGGTTTAGCATTCCTAGCTCCTCATTTTCAACATCGTCTGCTGGACTCGTCTAGATATCATATTCTTTATCAAAATATTGATGTATATTAGGTGTCGGTGGTGATGACACTGGGCGATATTTGAACGTGCTCCAAAGCGGGAGATCAATCAATCAATCAAATCATCATTTGTATGCCATACGTTTTGCACATTGTGTATATATTTTAATGGATGTAATACATATTTTTATACATGTTTGGCGCATCCATGAGCTCTATTTTGTGAATAGTTTTAAAGATACGAGTATATATACGCCATCACGTGTCAATGAAAATCGATGTATTGTGAAAATACTGTCGTAGAGGATGTTTTAGAGTCTCTTAAATATACCAGAGGAATGACATGAAAAACAAAACCTGTCTATTAGTGTTTATTTGTGTCATAGGAAATGCTTAAACAGTATATTATGGATGTTTGATATTGTACATCAAATGCAAGCAGTGCAATCAAATAGCAGTTAAGGGCTTTTCACAATGCTCTCAACTCTAAATGCCACATTTAACCCGGGGTGAAGGAATGTTTCGCATATCTGGCCTGGTTGCATTCTCCAAATGATGCATTTCTGTGGCAATACTATATCTGGATAGCCATGTTAATGTCATGTCATAATTACCGCAATTTCCAGTTGACAACATTTTAAGTTGTAATCTTATCCATGATGCAACAACGTGGTCATTTTAATGTATACGGATAACTGATAAATTGTTATATTTGGACCCAACAACCTATATTATAGGTCGATTAATATAAATATTTCTAAGCTTGATTATAAAAAAGGAAAAAAAAAAAGTTTAGATCTATCTTATCCAGATGTCTTTTATAAATTCTGAAGTACACTTTTATTCATTCATGGTGAATTGCAGATTGTTTTCCCTCTAGCAAAAACATCTAAACCATATGATGTGTCACATAAATCTTTCAGTGTATCAGGCTGATAAATTTCTGAGAACGATAACGTTGAAATATTTAGCAATATTTGGGGTTCAAGTGATTAAGAAAAAAATGTAAAAAAATTTCCTTTAATAAATATTTAACTACTTCAAAATAGTTTTTAACAGTTGTAGTGTGACCACACAGAAAAAAAAAGATTTCTGCAAAATTGTTGCAAACAATTCATATGGGTTGAATATAAACAAAATAAATTTTGTAACATTCAACTTAATTTCTTTGTTTAAATTCAGCCCAAATAAATTGTTTACAACCACTTACCTTAAAAAACAATTCGTTTTTTAAAAGTTGTTTAAGATTGTCACCCTTCTTTAGAATGGTGTTATGCGCTCCTTGGATTGGATTTACCAAAGTTCAGAATTTCTCCTGAGGAACGATGTGTGAAACACTGTGCAGTATCACCCCACGGTGACCCTGGGCCACCTAGGTCAAAAACACTGCATGCCAAATTTCAGGTCAATCAGACCAGCGATCCCTCAGTTGAAGCTGCTCATTACAGTTCATTTTTGCATTGTAACACCACCATTTGGTCAAATCTTGCTACTTTGTTTACAGTGACCTCAAATCATTCATATGCCCAGATTTTGGTTAGGATATATATAAAAGTGGCCCGCACAGTTTGGACGGAAATGTCTGAATGGAAATGTCTACTTTTTTTTGATAACTTTTACTATTCAGACTCTGGTGTACTTGACTGCACAATTTTTAGTTCTTTTCTAACAACTACAAAAGGGTTTCAGTGCTATGCTTGAAGCTCTAATGAACATTTATTAGCTGATACCGATATACTGAGCATCCCTACATTTCATAATGACATGACAGGAGTACATTTATAGCTCCTTAATGAATATGTTGCTGTCATATGGACAAAATTCCCAAATCTTTGTGATAATGAGTTCTACAGAAATAGTATTTTTACATGTTACAATGTCATGATATAGGTAATTACGACAAGGCATGAACATACTTCTATCGCCTTAATGAATCAAGTCAACAATATGTACTTCAGAACAGGTCACATAGCACAATGACACTGCGTATAATGAGCATAAGCCAATGGTTTATGGAAACAGTGTGAAACGTTGAAGGATTAATTGTTAACCCTAGTAGGATTCTGTTTTTCCAGGGTTTATAACAACCCAAGATTAATTATTTCAGTTGTGAAAAGCCCTTTAACCTCTTCCATTATGTAAAAGAAATATGTACAAAAAAGAAACATTGTTTTCATAGAGACATTCAATACAGTATTGTTCCTCTAACTGTTCTTCAAGCTCATTTACCTGGCTATTACATTAATGCAAACTAGTATTAAATTCCAGGAATCCTCAATGCCACTCAAACCTGACCATTTTCATTTGAATATCATTTAATATTGTTACAAAACAATGCAAAACATCTTTTTTGGTCTAGATGGCTTGTATTGTTATCCAAATACCTCTATCTGTCCACACTGGTTATGACTGCAGCATAGTACACATAGTAGACTGAATTATGCAACTATGTAGGATAACTACAATAAATTCTATATAGCAAACTGTTTTTATTAAAATCAGTTATTTGAGTCTTTGGGGGTTAATACACCCCCAATTTGATTATGTCCACCATTTGGGAATTTCTTCCACCACTAGTCATGGCTATGATTATATCACCCTAAAAGCAATTCTATTAGAAGTGGCTAATACGAATGACCGGTGGCCAGTGGTACAAAAACACATTAAATGTGTTAATGTGAATAGTCAATTATTATTTCTTTAAACTGACTATGGTTGCATTTGTTTGTACATATATTTTTGCCACTGCCTACTTATTGACTACACGATTCTGTCAACAGGACCGAGAGAGAGAGAGAGAGAGAAATCCCTAACTGTCCTGACAGCGTCTTCAGGAGACTTTTGTTTTAAATCACATCATAGATCAAGAACTACTTTACTCTGTTTTAAATCCTATTTACTGCACAGATTTCTTTGTGGCAGGATGGACATCCGTGGGCGACATCTTTGAAGCGATTCAAACAGAAGGGGACCAGGCAACATCCAGCCACACACCTGTCCCAGAAACAAGAGAATGACAATGCAAATGTTCTTTAATATATCTATTAACTGTAAAAGCAAACATCAGTGTTAAGTAGTTTTATTGCCATCTTTGAATGAAAATAGTTTGGGCTAAAACTTTGGAGAAATACAATCACAATTTGAACATACATTTCTGAATAAAATATATGGAAAGGCATTTCTGACACAGGATGAAAAAAATAAAAGTAATTGAAACAAAGGGAAATGATCATTATTTACTCATCTAAACCTTTGAGATTCTTTGTTCTGTTGAACACAGAATAAGCTGAAAACCTGTAACTATTCACTTCCATAGAAAAAAAAAAACATTACGGAAGTCAATGGTTACAATTTCCAGCTTTATTCAAAATATCTTCTTTTGTCTTCAACAGAGGAAACTCAAACAGGTTTGGTACAAGTGAAGGGTGAGTAAATGACAGAATTTGGGTGACCTATCCCTTTAATATTTACACTTTCCATCTCATAATTCAGACTTTTTGTTTAATTCTGAGCATTTACTCTGAATTCAGAGGAAAAACATTAAGAATTGTGGTTGAAATAACAATTACCATACTTAACAACCAAAATACAACAATTTGATCAGCTAAATGTAGTGAATTAACATTTGTGAAGTTTGAAAAGCTTTGCTGATCTTTTGATTCAGATCAGTGTTTCGGAGTGAGAGTAGTAGAGATTTTCCATGACTCTTTCTGCAGGTTAAAGGGATAGTTTACCCAAAAAATGAAAATGACTTCATTTACTCTCCCTCGTGGTTTTAAACCTTTTTGAGTTTCTTTCTTTCTTCTGTTGAACAAAAGAAGATATGTTGAAGAATGCTGGTTGCTGGGACCCATCGACTTCCATAGTAGGGAAAGAAATATGAAAGTCAATGGGTGCCAGATACCAGTTTTTTTCTACATTTCTTTTTTGTTTCCAACAGAAGAAACTCAAATAGTTTTTGAACAAGTGAAGGATGAGTAAATGATGGCAGAATTGTTATTTTTGAAACTACCTTTTAAATTAAAACACCAGTAGATGGCGACAAGTGGATTGTTTGAGTGAATCGCTGATTAATTAATTGAGTAATTTGATTTTGTACCCTCTAATACAGGAGTGCCCAAACTCGGTCCTGGAGGGCTGGTGTCCTGCAGATTTTAGCTCCTCAACACACCTGCACTAATGTTTCTAGAAAGGCTTGTAAGAGCTTAATTAGCTAGCCTAGGTGTGTCTGATTGTGGTTGGCAGGGGCGTAGCAACCAGTGGGGGACGGGGGGGGATACGTCCCCCTCACTTTTAGAGCCAGACCATTTAGAAACAGGTGATTAATAATTATATGAACGTAAACTTTTGGGTCTCATTCAGCTGTCCCCCCCACTTTTAAAATGTCTGCTACGCCCCTGGGGGTTGGAACTAAACTTTGCAGGACACCGGCCCTCCAGGACCGAGTTTGGGCACCCCTGCTCTAATATAATGGAAGTTGATACTCACAAAAACGACTTTGTTTACCTTTCATTCTTTCTATTCTGTTCTATTATACAGGTTTGCAACAACGTAATGTTGACTACTTGAAGACTACAGTACGTTTTCATTCTGGAAGCGAGTGAGTGGTTAAATTAATTACTTGTTTTCTTCAAACACTTTGATGCAATCAAGAACTCCACTACTGTGCGTTGCTCAGAAATGTATGTTTAATTCTGCTTTGCTTTTTGTCAAATTATTTTCAGTGGCCATAGAAAAATAAATTCATTCACTGGCTATAATTCAAATGAAATATAGATTTATTAAGATGTTGCATTACGACACTATTAAGGTGCTTTTACACTACATGGTTAGGCATGGTTCGATTCAGTATGAGCCATACAATTACCAACATGATGTATACACACTGCTGATCATCACTACCAGCATCATTGGATTTAAATACTCACCAGTAGCCACTGCTCAAGAACACCATTCCATCAGTGGAATTCATGGCCTCTGTGTTTGTGTCTCATGTTTATGTTGCATTTATGATGATGTCATGGCAGTAGAGGCGTCACAACTATTGCAATGATCCCACCCACTTTAAGCAGTACTGAACTGCAGTGGAAATGTAAATCAATCTGAGTAAAACTGAAGCGAGCCGTACCGTACCATGCACTGGAAAGCAGCTTCACATTCACATCTGTGCTGTTGGTCTGAATAATCAGCAGTACTCGCTATAATCAGTAGTACTTGCTGTGTTCGTAACAACAGCACTTTCACCTATGTGATTATTGATAATTCATTTTAGAGTACTCACCCCACCACAGACAGGAGACAGCAAAAGAGGAAGGCATTGCTGCTCAATTTATACTGAATCTCTGTAGTGACAATCTTATGGCAAAAGGGGCATTTCACTTTGGCAGGGGACATGGTGACTTCATCCAGCGGTACTGTGGAACCTGGAAAGGTGAAACATGTAATTATTTTCATGTCAGTTTTGAAAATTGTGCCATATAATACAGCTGTAACCCCTCCAGTTACAACTGTATTTGAACAAGCATCATTGGCATATGAGCTTTTCTGGCACCCGGAATTCAAACAAGCATCTAGCATTGAATTTGAACAAGCATCCTTGGCATGGGATTTGAACAAGCACCTCTGGCATGGGATTCGAACAAGCACCTGGAAGAGATATTAGCATGGGATTTAAACAATCATCTCTGAAGTAGGATTCAAACAAACACCTGGAAGAGATACTAGGATGGGATCTGTACAGGCATCTCTGAAATGGGATTTGAACAAGCATCTGGAAGAGAGAATAGCAAGGCAAACAAAAAAGCATCTGACAGAGAGACTTGCCGTGGGATTTGAACAAGCATTTCTGGAATGGGATTCAATCAAGCGTCTCCTCCATGGGATTCAAACAATGGCTCTCCCACTCTCCTGAATTTGAATAAGCTTTTCTGGCATGGGATTCAATTAAGCATCTCTAGCATGGGTTTTGGACAAGCGCCTCTAGGATGGGATTTGAACAAGCATCTCTGACATATGGTTCTTACAACTGTTTTAGGCATGGAATAGGAAAAAAGTGTTTTTGCCAAGGGCTGGCAATAATTTTCTAATCTAGGCATGAGATTTGAACAAGCATTTCTGTAACAGGTTTGAAAGTTTTGCTGGCATGGGATTCAAACAAGAAAAGGGCTGAATAATAGGGCTCTAGTATCTGATGTGAGATTTGAACAAGCATTTTTGACATAGGATTTGAACAAGTGTCTCTGGAATGGGATTCAAACAAGCATCTGGAAGAGAGACTCGCATGGCAATCTAAAAAGCATCTGACAGAGAGCCTGGCATGGGATTTGAACAAGCAGACACGCTTTTAATGCTATGGCCCAAAGCCTCTAGTGTTGGTCATTATGGTGCGAGGAAAGGGGTGCTTTGCCTGCAAAGCTGTTACTAGCTGACCTCTGTCACATTCACCCTCAAATTCTTACTCCCATCTGGGTCACGGCACCACTATGTCAGCATGGGAGGTAGCCTCTAGCATCAGCCACTAATGCACCAGTTATGGCAAGAGAGTGAGGTTAAGCTTTACAGCTCTAGCTAATTGTCTTCAATTAATCCCCCACCAAAACCTCAACAAGAGCACATCACCAGTATAACACTCTTCATCTCATGGCATTAGAGAGGGGCACACAAATAAGGATGCAGACTGCAGGCCTGCAGCCCCTATCATCAGTTACTAGTGTACCTCTCAAGCTCTGATGAGTGAGATTTACCAGCACAGCTCTTACCACCTACCCTCACCCCCCAAACCTCACTTCGATCTGGGCCATGGCACCAATGTAACACTCAACTGAAAGCATGGGAATCAAGCACAATAACAAGGGTACTAAAGATGGCAGTTTAGGGTAAGTGAGATTTACTTGCATAGCTCCTACTAGCTGGCCTCTGTTACACAACGTTAATGTAATATTTTACCTGTTTTTTCCTCTTGCAGAGGAATTATAGGAGTAGTTTCTGTAGTAGTTTTCAACAGAATAGATTCTGTTGGGGAAATGTAAAGAATGTACTGTCTTTGGATTGGAGCTTTTTCATCCGGCATGGAGAACATATCATACAACATATTTACTGTTACAAATTTAACATAACTATATTATATTACCTTGCAGAATAATGGAAGGATTAATAGCTTCTGCAGGAGAAACAGGGAGAATGTAGAGTCCTTGGATTGGAGCTTGAATTGGATCTATCACAGAGAGTATATCATATAAGATAATGCAAAATAAATAATGTTACATTTGCAAACTTACTGAAAAAGTTCCATAAAAGTCACAGTATCACAAAACATAATGATTTTGTACTTGACCATTTATGATGTGTCATAATTATCAGTAAATATGTACTTTGTGCTTCTGTGGTCTAAATTAAATTGTAAGGCCTAACATGTTTTTTTTCCTCCTAGAAATGGCACTTCAGTAAGTATTCACAACTTGGAAAAAGTAATGTCAATAATACTTCAGTCATTTGTATCTTTTAAAATATCTAATCATATTTAACATATTGCAAAAGCTGGTTTCTGATGTCCTGTTGTTGTTGTTTGTTTGTTTTTTGTTTTTTTTAGAATGCATAATCTAGACACGTGCCTTTGTCTGTGGATATTGTTGTTAAGCATTGGTTTCTTTTCTGAATAAGGTCCTTCTCCTTTTGTTCCAGCTCCTTCAGCTCCTCTTCTATTCTGTCCAGTTCAGAAGGTCCATCTTCATTTGCATTGCATCCTAGAAGCAAAAAAAATTGTAAATATGTAAAACAACCAAATTATTGTTTGTACTAACTAGTCAAATATAAGCATGCGCACGATTTCAGCCAAGAGTGGAGCCATTGCGATTTGAATGCTCATTTCCTGGTAAAGCAGGCGCAGCTCCTTTTAGTATTAAGATAGAACGAGTAATGACACTCCACTGTTTGCATGTTTTATTGTGGGTTGAAATAACCAAATGTTGTTGATCTTACTATGAAGTCGATGGTGACTGAGTGGGTTTTAAATTACTTTGGGTCATTGGAAAAACATTCCTCTACCAACATACACTTCACAAATAGCAGTTTTCCACAATGTCAGTCGTGAGTATTGTCTCTGGCATGGTAGGGTAGCGTGCTAACAAGGATTCTAAAGGTCACACTTTTTAGCATCAGTTGCTTGTACACCTCTTAAAATCAAGGCAAAAAGGCTCTTATGAGCTGGCTTCCATTACTCTAATCCCACTAAATCTTTTTCCTATATGGGACACAGTATTAATGTATCGCTTCTCATCTGACAGCAGTTGTGTCCTAAACAAGGGTGCTAAATCTGCATCTGAGTCACACCACCAATGTGACACTTTACATCTGACCACATGAGTTAAGTGTCCTAAATAGGAATGGTAAAACCGCATCTGGGTCACGGCACCAATGTAACACTTTGCATCAGACAACATGAGTCAATAGTCCTAAACAAGGGTGCTAAAACTGCATCCGGGCCACGACACCAATGCAACAATTTACATCTTAAAGCATGAGTTAAGTGTCATAAACAAGGATACTAAAACTGCATCTGGGACACAGAACCAATGTAACACTTCATATCTGACAACATGGGACATTTGCATGCTAACATGGATGTTAAATAGTGCCATCTTTAGTAGCCTTTTAGTCACTAGTGTGCTTCTTGAGCAAAGGAGACAGGGATTTACCTGCACAACTGTTACTAGTTGGGTTACTCAAACTGGCTTGGAACAACTAAATGATGACAGAATTTAACATTTTCGAGGAACTATCTATTTAAGTGTCCTAAACAAGGGTTCTAAACCTGCATCCGGGTCACTGCACCAATGTAACACTTTATATCTAAGTGCATAAGTTAAGTGTCCTAAACAAGGGTGCTAAAACTGCATCTGGGTCATGGCACCAATGTAACACTACATCTGACAACATGACAGCAGCGTGTGCATTTTAACAAGGATGCAGCATTTAGTAGCCTTTTAGTCACTAGTGTCCTTCTTCTAGTGTGAGGTTTACCTGCACGGCTGTTACTAGTTTGGCTTCATTACACTCACAGCCTAAAGCTCACTGCCATCCAGATCACAGCACCAATGCATTGCACCTCATCTGAGAGTACGGGAGGCATCTGCACTTATACCTTAAAATACTTTTAACATTAGTGCATGATTGGCCAGTTTACATGGACATCAGTAATCAGATTATTTGCTTTAATCTGAATAAGACAATAATATGATTAAGGTGTTAACATGCTTCGTTTTATGATCCCGTTTTACATGTTATAGCACATAGATCGATTAACGTCATTGCATCACTACACTATCCACATTTCCTCTGGAGTTTCATGTAATTTCGGGTGTTTCATTTTTCATTTTTAACTGCAGTTCAGCAGTTTCACTTTCATTCAGGAACATTTCATTCATGCCCCCATGACAAACTGAGGTACTGGATGCCAGTATGAAGTAAGAACCAGTGGAAGAGTGTTGTTTCAATGGAATTTGATAGCGCATACCGAATGGGGGGAAAAACTCTCCGCATTTCGCAATGTGTCTGTGGCCCTTTACTGACTCGGTAGGTGCAGAGAATAGTGTCAAACAGCCGTGTGTGTATGGACTATCCTATCACAAAACGTGGCGAAAAGTCCTACATGACGGTAATAGTTTTGTGACGATGTCATAAATAAAATAAAAAAATTGTGGTTAAGTAAGTGCAGCCTTCTCAGTAGGTACTTTTATTATGACATCTGTTCCTTGATAAGAGGGCGGAGTTTGGCGTCATAGAGGATAAGAGTGAGAACGGAAGCGAGGGAGAAGGTGGTGATACAGGGCCTCTGGCAGTCATGGAAGACTCACGCTGCGTTTTGTTGTTTTAACGAAGTTACAGTTTTCTCCTATGGCGTTCGTTTGAGTTTTAACTCATCCTGATAGACTGAGACTCCTCCTGCTTTCATCAGTCAGCGTTGTTTTAACCCTGCCTAGATGTTAAGAAGCAGGTGAATATGCGAGCACTGCAAAGCTTCAACTAACATGAGAACGCAAAGCCTCTACTGCCAGCACTACGTAAATGAGAACCGCAAAGCCTCTACTGCCAGCACTGCAAAGCTTCTACATAAATGAGAACCGCAAAGCCTCTACTGCCAACACTGCAAAGCTTCTACTTAAATGAGAACCGCAAAGCCTCTACTGCAAGCACTGCAAAGCTTCTACATAAATGAGAACCGCAAAGCCTCTACTGCCAACACTGCAAAGCTTCTACATAAATGAGAACCGCAAAGCCTCTACTGCCAGCACTGCAAAGCTTCTACGTAAATGAGAACCGCAAAGCCTCTACTGCCAACACTGCAAAGCTTCTACATAAATGAGAACCGCAAAGCCTCTACTGCCAGCACTGCAAAGCTTCTACTGTAAATGAGAACCGCAAAGCCTCTACTGCAAGCACAGCGGATTCAAGTGTTGTCAGTCGATTGAATGGGCGTTATCAGTGGTTTATCAGCTGATAGATATGGGCCAGTAGGGGCCTACTGCGCCTACTGGTAGGCTCAGAAGGCTGTTATCAACCATGCACATGGTTAATCTGCTGTTCTCGCGTAAATCCAGCAGAGGCCGCTCCGATTGACCTGCCCTCCTCCTTCCCTAAACCCAACCGTCTGTTTTTAAAAAAGCAATAAAAACAAATAATTAACTTTTGTCTTAGCTGCTTTCTGAAACAGTTTTTTGCCGCACTTGAACCCCGTCATCGCTGTCAACTCCGCACCACGTCTCAAGTCTGCCGACGTACACGGTGAGCCACTGGAGAAACTGATAACAGCTCAAAATCCATTCATATGGAGGTAAGCGTGTATACCGCCACGCATGATTATTTATGAAATTATACTATTTCCCATTAATTGTATTTTATTAACGTCTACCCTAAACCCAACCGTCACAGTAATGTAAAATTTCCCATTAATTGTATTTTATTAACGTCTACCCCAACCCTAAACCCAACCGTCACAGTAATGTAAAAACACATCTGGATCTGAACTGTTCTCTATTAGTATAGCTGATTAATGTGGATGGATGATTCCAGCCTTCTGAGCCTACTAGGAGGCGCAGAAGGCCCCTACTGGCCCATATCTATCAGCTGATATCCACTGATTCCGCCCATTCAATCGAATGATAACATTCGAATCGGGTGGCAAGCACTGCAAAGCTTCTACGTAAATGAGAACCGCAAAGCCTCTACTGCAAAGCTTCAGTCTTCAACCGCAAAGCCCCAATCTTCAACGAGGATTCGTGAGTAAACCGCTAATGACTGTGACTGTTGACTCTGACTTGCACTTTGAGTTTTTTTCTTCTCTTTCGGGTATTTTTGAACTGTTGTGTTCTTGAACTATTTTTGGTGTTGATGACAAGACTGAGAGTACTTTTGCTGCTTGACCGCTTGAGTTTGTTTTGAATTGATCCCTTCTTGAAAATTTATATGAGTGTGTATTTGTTTGATGTTGCAATGGTGTTTTCTTTGTTTGATTTCTGATTTAACTTTCAAACATGATTGATGGTGATAGAGTATTTTTGAGTTTGTTTTTTTCTCAATGACCACAACTTGTGGGTCTGTGTATGTACAATAGTTTCACAGGCCTTTGTAAGGTTTCCTGCTTATATTGTTGTTTTTTTTGTTTGACTTATTTGACAGTGATATACTGTCTGGCACCCCAGCATTATAAAAGTTAGTAAAGGAACCGTTACAGTTTGATTAAGGTGTTTACATGTCTGTATTACACTTCAATAATGCAAATAAAATAGGAATACTCCACATGTCTTAATTCGATTTGTTTAGTTCGATCATGACTTTAGTCAGATTAAGGTAATCAAAAATCAATGAGTACGTTTACATGGAGACCAATAATCCGATTTTAATATGATTAAGACAATACTCTGATTAAGAGTCTACCATGTAAACAGCGATTTTTTTTATTTTTTTTTTTTTTTATTTATTTTTTTTTTATTACCTTAATCCGACTAAAGTCATAGTCATACTAAACAGAAATCGAATTAAGACACGTGGAGTATGTCTATTTTAGTCACATTATTTGCAGTACAGACATTTAAACACCTTAATTAAACTATTACGGTAGTGTAGGATTTTTTGTGACAGGATAGTCCATACACACACGGCTGTTTGACACAATTCTCTGCACCTACCGAGTCAGTAAAGGACCACAGACACCCGCATCGAGAAATGCCGAGTTTTTTTTTTCTTTTTTTCATTCAGTGTGCGCGCATCCAATACCTCAATTTGCCACGGGCGCATGCATGAAATGTTCCTGAATGAAAGTGAAAGTGCCAAACTGCAGGTAAAGTCGAAAAATTTTAAATGAAACACCTCAAATTACATGAAACTCTGGAGGAAACGTGGCTAGCACAGTGATGCAATGACATCAATCGATCTATGTGCTATAAACATGTAAAACGGGATCATGAAAGGAACATTCAAAAAGCATGTAAACACCTTAATCATAGTATTGTCTTATTCAGATTAAAGCAAATAATTTGATTACTGATGTAAACGTAGTCACTGCTTACATGGTAGACTTTTAATCAGAGTATTGTCTTAATCATATTAAAATCAGATTATTGGTGTCCATGTAAACGTACTCAATCTCATTTTTGCGAAAATGTCGCAACAGGCACTTATTTGCAGTATCATAATACACATCTGTCAGTTCTTCACCAGTGTGATTTTATCTTTTTTTTCGTTACCCTCTATTCTGTTGTTCTTCTTTTGGATCTCCTGTAGGAACTGAAGGCGGTTTTGGAGCTGTTGTCGCCTGTAGAGGATGTTCCACAGGTTTCTGGTGTCTTCATCCTGTTCAGAGCCCTCTGGCAACTCTGGGTTCATAGTACCACTGCCCTACAAGTCAAATTACATTAATTTTACAATATAATTTGGACATTTACATTTTACCAAATGAGAAAGACTCCAAAGTCCTACTGTTCTACATGTGTAGCCATCTGCAGATTTACAGTCGCAAGATTTGTGAACCATTTACAGTTAACTGCATTTCTATTTTTATTTTTGGTTTGATTTGATTGAAGCCACTATAAAAGACAAATACAGTCTGACTAAATAAAAATTCTATGTAGTTTTCACATTAAAATTGATTAACATCATTTAGATCCACCCAACTTTTCATATAGCTACTTTTTGTCTAATTTTAGAACATCTTCATGAATCTGTTTCAGTTTATCAGTATTATTTAGGTTTTCTTGATCGCACAACCCTACTAATGTGACTTGCGTGATTTGGGTCATGGTTTGTTTCATCACCCAACATTTCTAAAGCTAGCCATGAAACACTGTTTTGTCATTCACTGTTAAAATGTCCTAATAGGCGTTGCCAAGTAATGAAGATCTTTTCAGCATTCTTCAATGTTTGGTTAAGGCTTTGGTGTTAATGGGCAATGTTTTTTTCCCTCTAAGCTATTCAAAAAAGGTTCTTCTTCACTGGCATTAATGGTTTCATGAAGCACCTTTAAACTTCATAGAAACTTTTCATTGCATCAAAGGATGTTTATCATAAAAAAGGGTATTTAATTTATTAAAATATCCTTCACACTATCTATAAACCCATCACCAACGATGGTTCTTTTATAAGGCATCCTTTATTTTTAGTCTAAACAAAGTGTTATTAGAGTGATCTTTTTAAAATTCCCACTCATGGGGAAGTCTTACATTTTCCATATTTTAGGTATTATAAAGGCTTTTTACACTTGATCCCGTTTGGGTAAGTCTTCATCCACAGATAAACAGAATCCTGAGATTTGTTATTTCACGTTCCACGCTGTCCATACTTTACCAGTGTTTAACAGTAAATCAATTCCCAAACTATAAAATATACATTTGGATGTATTTAAATTTCATATACCTGGTATTAAAATCTGAGAGATAAATTAAGCTTAAGTGCACAATGAACAGCCCTAATTATTCCTGGGTTTTAAAAAACTGACATTTCATACTGTACATTCCTAAACCTTTGGTTAAAAAAGAGCGGCTTTTCCTCCCTCTGGGTGTGGAAGCCCAATTGCTGCCAGCATGGGATGTGCTGCCTTCCAGCTCTGAGCTTTGGTGCACTTCTCCACAGGCGTTGAGGGCGCCAGAGGATGAGCTCCTTTTTTCGCACCTCCAGCCTCTCCGCGGGATCCTGGGAGGAAGGTAAGAGTCAATCTCTTATTTTCAGTTCTTCCTCGGGACGCTCTGCTTCCCGGGATGAGCACTCCCCATCCCGTAGCTTCCCCTCCGCGGGTACGTAAGCGATCGTTCCGGTGATGCTGCTCGTTCAGACTCTGTCAGCCTGGTTAGGGCTGCTCAGCCCGTACTAGTAGCTCACACGGACGGTCAGACTCGGCTGTGCGTTTCAATGCGCTGTTGGCCTCCCGAGTTCACGGGTGTGTATTTAAGCGGTCAACGCTATGCCACCCCTGTCTCGCGTGAGTAGATTGTTATCCTCCTGGTGAAGGATACAATCGAGCCGGTCCCTCCAGCCAAGATGAAGAGTGGGTTTACGCCCCCACTTCATCGTACCCAGAGAGCGGTGGGTTATACCAATCCTATCTGCGCGTTTTGATCTGTCATCTGTTCAGGATGCCGATCAAGATGCTCATGCAGAAACGCATCCCCCAGTGCGTCCGTCCGTCCGCGGGATTGGTTGCAGCTATAGACCTGAAGGACGCTCACTTCATGTCTCGCTCTCTCCCTCCTTATAACCGTGTTTTTACCGGTGTGCGACGGGGCCCGAGCATGGCAGTAAATGGTCCTCCCCTTCGGGTTCTCCCTGTTCCATGTGTGGAGGATGGCGCCTCTTTGGCGCACGTGCATCTGCATTTTTAATTATTCATCACTACGCTGTGTCTCCGCACCTTCAGCCCCTGGATGGACCTTGCCTTCTACGGGCCTGGGTGCCCTTAGAACAAGTGTCCAGTCATGCTGTCATTCTGACAGATGCTTCCAGTACGGGCTGGTGAGCTGTGTATATTGAGCATGCAGCTGCAGGTTCGTAAATCGGACTTCGGTTGCGTTGGCATTCAATTGCCTGGAGTGTTTCTCGCTCTCCGCCAGTTGCTACCGGTACGGGAGGGGACACACGTGTTGGTTAGGATGGCCAGCACGGCTGCGATAGCGCACATCAACCGTTTGGCTGATGTGCGCTACCGCCGCATGTCTCAGCTCGCTCGCCATCTGCTCCTCCGGAGTCATGCGGCTTAATAGCTGCACGCCGTTCATATCCCATACAAGCTCTACCGTGCCAGCTTACATGCTCTCACGACAGTTACGTTCCTGGGAGAATGGAGACTCCACCCTGGCACAGTCCAGCTGTTATGGGCACACTTCAGAGAAGCCCAGGACATCCTGCCGCTTCTCCCGAGCGGCCCTGCGCCAGCTGTTTTCTCTGCTCTGCACGGATGCGCTGGCTCTCAGCTGGCCCCGGGTTTACGCAATATGTATTTTTCCCCAGTGAGCCTGCGCGCACAGACTCTGTGCAAGGTCGGGGAGACGAGGTGCGGGTCTCGCTTGTTGCGCCTCCTTGACACCTAACACATTCACGAAATTTTATAATCCTCGAGTGGAGTCGGTTTTCTCCCGATTACTGGGTCACTCCGGTCAATCGGGACGAAATTAAACTCTGTGTCAAAAACGCTTGCTGCGCCATGCTCCCTAACCCGGAGATACGTGCGCCTTTTCTATTCTGCTAGTAAGTTTCCCGCTTGGCAAACCCTAGAGAATTCCTGTGAGGCCCCCAGCACCCGACTCAGCGGAGGAGCCGGGTGCCTGGCTCAGTGTGATGTCTGGTATGCCCACTCTTGGTCTACCCACATGTTGAGGTTCGGTGCCAGCTATGCTCGGTCCCTGATGGTAATCCCATATGCTTATTTCAGCCACGGAGTGTTTCCCCTGACCAGGCGGGCCCGTGTCTTCCCTACCCGCTAACGAGCTTATCATATGTAGCACTCCCCCTCCATAGGGCTAGTCCATATGTCCTTATTGCCATCAAGTCTCCCCTCTTGGGTAGCAGGTGGTCTCTGCAGCGTCCTCCTCCTTCGGGGACTGGCACGCTTTCCCAACGTACTGTTGTATTTCTAAAATCCCTAGACTATATTAGCTAGGTAAAAGCACATTTACGACCACCGATCTACATTGTAATTATTCCCATGTAATGGTAATTTTTTGGGCCTAGGGGACGTTGGAAGGTTGCGCTCTTGATGATGCTTGTGCGCTCACGCTTTGTTTGGCAAACTTCACATAAGGAGCGTGACGGGCTTAGCTGCTGTGGCGTTTTCCATACGGTCTCCCGTAGTCTGTTAACAGACGCACGTTGGAGTTCCCATATGAAGAGGAAAGTCCTCGTTACGTACGTAACCCACGTTCCCCGAATAGGGAACAGAGACGTGCGTCTCCACTGCCACAGCAGCTGAGTCTCCAGCTGTTAGCTGAGTGATCGCCTCTTCAGCAGGCAAATTCTGATGCTCACTCCTCAGCGGGCAGCTTATATAGCACTAATGGCTAATCACTGTCAGCTGTGGAGCTGAGCTCTGCCAATTCATTTTGGCATTCATTGGCCAGTTTTCTTACTCTTCAGAGTGATTGGTCGTCTGAAGTACTCCCGTAGTCTGTTAACAGACGCACGTCTCCGTTCCCTATTCGGGGAACGTGGGTTACGTACGTAACCAGGACGTTTCCATGCCTTTTTTTACACCTCCCTTTCCTAATGTGTTCAATACTTTTTCCCTTTGTGCTTTCATTTTATTACACAATTTCTAAAATAATTAGTTTTGTTTTCTTTGTATGTATGGATAACTTTTGTTGTTACCGAAATTTTCAAGTCGGCAGCACCTTTAAAAATACATTTTATGAGAAAAATGGTGACGTGTTCAGAAGATTGTAATTCAAAAGATTGTTTCTGTAGTTAAACCATGGTAATCATAAGTGAATAATGGCTTCATCACACTAAGCTTAATTGACACAGTGTTTGTAGAAAAACTAAGCGTTTTCTGTCTATTTGACTTTATAACTGTTGTGCAAATGGTAATCAATCTGCAAAAAATAAAATAAAAAACATGATCACTACACTTTAAATACATTAAACCCATGGTTAATTTTCATAAGTTGAGTTCTAACAAGGCATAAATTTACACCGCACTTAATGTAGCACTGGAATGCTGAGTTAACACCACAAATGCAATGCTATAGTAACTCAACTCCATAATCTTGTCCAGAACTCAATCCTAATCCAGCTTTTTTAATTATCTTCTTAATTATCTACTGTAGTTTTATGAACACCCAGATCTTCAGCAAAGCTTCGGTGGCCTTTTCCTGCTCTGTTCTTCTCTGTAATGTGTTTTAATGTCCTGTGAAAGCACTATTTTCTCATGTCCTTTACTGACTCCAATTAGGTACTATGTGGAAAAAGTACCAATTAAATATTTGGACACAGATTTTATGATCTAAAGGTTAATGGATTAAATGTTTTTAATATATAAATACAATTTGGGCCTTTTAAATGCATTTCTTTACAAAACTTTACAAAAATCATTTTTAAAAGGTCATTTTGACTAAAAACAACCAACATATACCAAACCTATTTTTAAAAAATGATAGCTTTTCAGTGTTTTTCACCTTTTTAAGGCAATACAGTAGTTTTCATGATAGTTTTCAGGCTTCTAAAATGTTGAAACTATAGCAGTAATAATAGAATGAAAAGGTGTGTCAAAAAAACTCTAAGTGGAATTGTAGACGTACTAACACTCAGCAAACTAAACAAACCAGGCTTTGGGATCTTGTTATATTTGATTATGTGATTCAGGGAAAATTGGATTTTGCAACACAAATATGCCATGTACATTTTCGTGCCAATTTCCATAGAAATCCTCTTTGCAGATAGTTAGGTAATGTTTCATTTGTGAAGATCACACCCAAAGCAGGCTTTCTCATCAACGCCCAAATGCACAAGCACCAATAGCATTTAGTGATTTTAAACTTTCATGAATTTCTTCCTCTGTTGAACAAAAAACAGCATACTCTGAAGAATGTTGGGGAAAAAAGCAGCCATTGACATCCATAGAAATTTGATATATGGCAATCTGTGGAAATTACATGTACAACATACAAGTTCATATTTGGGGTTCACGTCATAAAATGTCAAGTATGTCAAAATATAGCAAAAATGGCTGTTTACAAATTTTTTTTTCAACCTTTGAAATTACAAATATGTACATATATGCTCAAATATATTAGAAATTATAATGTGTATGTTTATATATGGCCATATATGATATATATAATTATATATTTGAACATATTTGTATATTTGTAATTCCAATATTTAACAAGAAAATGTCCGTTTTGAAATATACATTGCATATATGACATATATTATATACATGTGAAATTCGTATGAACTTGTACGCCATATATGAAATTTGCATATATTTCCATATGTCAGACTTCTGTATGGGATAAGAACAAAAAAAAAATGGCTGCTGCTTTAAAACATTCTTTAGTTTATCTTCCTTTGTGTTAAACAGAAGAAGAAGAAAAAACCTCAAACAGGTTTGGAACAAGATGGTGAGTAAATGATGACAGAATTTTCATTGTTTGGGTAAACTACCACTTTAAGTGCTTCAAAATGGCCCAACATTCTGATATAGATAATACATTTTCTTGACATTTTTAACTATGTTCCCTTGATCTCAAAAAATATTTCCAGTAATGTAAGAAATGTAGTTTTTTTAGTTATAAATTTTGTACTGTGTAAAAAATGCAGGGTTCCACACAATTCATATATGCTGTTCCCACACAAATCGATTAAATTCAAGTAGATTGGACATAAAACAATTAAGTTGTCCACAAAAAAATCCCAAGAATTGTGTTGTTTCATCTAATTTTAAATAAGTAGTTTGAACAAGCAGCTAAATAATATTTGGAGTGTAGTGAAATTGACCTCTTTTATGTATTCTGAAAATCCATGTTCTTAAATTAGCCTTAAAAAATTATGCATTGTAAAACATTGCAGTAATGTTTGTTTTTAATTACAAGTATCAACATATTAAGAATTAATTGATTTTTTTAATGATATTTAATGATATTTATGAATGTCACATACCCAACCGGTAAAAAGTTTTGAACATTACTCATTCTGCTCACCACTGGTGCAAATACTTGAATAAAAAGAACAATCAAAATAGTAATACCATTACATTTTATTCATTCATTCATTTTCTTTTCGGCTTAGTCCCTTTATTAATCTGGGGTCTCCACAGCAGAATGAACCGCCAACTTATCCAGCATATGTTTTACGCAGCGGATGCCCTTCTAGCTGCAACCCATCACTGGTAAACATCCATACACACTCATACACTACGGTCAATTTAGCTTACCCAATTCACCTATACCGCATGTCTTTGGACTTGTGGGGGAACCGGAGCACGTGAACATGGGGAGAACATGCAAACTCCACACAGAAATGCCAACTGACCCAGCCGAGGTTTGAACCAGCGACATTCTTGCTGTGAGGCGATTGTGCTACCCACTGCGCCACAGTGACGCCCGAAAATATGTAAAGATAAAGTATATTCCTGCTTTTTATAGCTGAATTTTCAGCATCTTTACTCCAGTCTTTAGTGTCAAATAACCCTTCAGAAATTATTTTAATAAGCTTACTTGATGATCTAGAAACATTGCTTATTATTGTCAAGGACAGAAAGAGTTGTGCTGCTTCTTATTCTTGTCAAACCATGATAAATTACCATTCAAAAATACCACATTCAAAAAATTGATTTTCACTGCTTGTTCAAACTACTTATTTAAAATGAGCTAAAACAACACAACTCCAGATATTTTACTGGGGACAACTTAATTTTGTTATGTTCAGTCAACTTAAATTTGTCAAATTTGTGTTGCAACAACAGGAATGAATTGTGTGGAAGTAGAACCATGCATTTTTTACTTTGCATTTCAACAAAACTATTTTACCTTTATAAAATCCTTTTATTCATTAAGGACTCATTAAATGAATCAAAATTGACAGTAAATACTAACTTTCTATTCATCAAGGAATTCTATAAAAAATGTCAAATGCATTTTGGGTTTCTACCAAATTATGCAAAACAACAATCATGCTGCTTGTATAAACTAATTATTTAAAATGAGTTGAATCAACACAAATTTGAAAAAACAATTAGGTTAACTTAATCGATTTGTGTTGGGCAACATGAAAGAATTGTGTGGAACCCAGCATTTTTACAGTGTAATAAAGACCATTAGCAATGCTTGTTTGCCAATAATAATTGATCATAAAAGAGCAGAAAATCCTCATTAAATAAAAATCAACAAATCTTGATGTTTCCAAACTTAAGTCTGGTAGTTTTGTTTGTATATATTACACAACTTGAATTCAGTTTTGAGTGTTTGAGGCTCCAGTTGAGATTGAAATGAAGTCCGTTTATGTGATCCGTTAAAAAGTTCAACAATATTTATGATAAAAACGCTGAGGACACAACATTACCTGCAGGCACAAGGGTGCTGCGTTTGTTCAGTGAGTCACAGTTTGGTTCCGGTCCTGGAAATATATCGCAGTATTGAAGATTATGCTATTATGTTATTCCTCTCGCAGTCCGTGTTCAGCACTTTTCCTTATGCTGCAGTTTTGCGCAGTAAAACCTCCATTATCTCTCATGCCTTCATCCTCATCTCAATCGTAACATCAGACGACATGGAAAAACAAAACAAAAAAAAAACGATGTGAACAATCATTAAAAATGCTTCACAGCAAATCCTTCAGATGATATTCACCTCGTTCACCGTTTGTGTTTTTGTGAGCTAAACAAGGCAAGATAAAATTTCCATCTTGGTTTGAATGCATTTTCATAATCAAATTTGCAATAGGGGATGACTGTAAACTGGTGAGTGTGTGTGTGTGTTTGTGGTAAATGCGTACTGCTGGTTTGCAAATAGAATATAAAGATGTTCAGCAATAAATACTACTTTCTTAAGATAAATTTGTGTTTTCAATTGATGAGAAACAATGAGAATTATAATCATGAGCACCCTGATATCAATTTTAGGTTGTAACAAGTTTTTATAAAGATAGTATTTGAGGTTTTTTGTTTGCTTTGAGGAGATATACATGACATCACTTCCTTAAATGTACAAAAATATGTGTATATGTAAAGTATATAATAATAATAATAATAATATGTTTATTTTATATAGCACCTTTCAGTGCTCAAGGATGCTTTGCAATAACAGCAGGAGAACAAGAAAAGCAAAACCATAAAAGGGTAGAGAAAATAGCAGACTAATAATACGTAAGAGGAGTAAAAAAGACAAGGGAACAAATAGCAAAAAAGAAACACACAAGGCTACAGAACTTCATGATTATAACATTCAGAAAATAAGTGAGTTTTAAGAAGAGACTGAAGCTAAATTATATATGTATGTTCAACTAATATTATGTGTATATGTAATTCGTAATTTTATATTTTTTGTCTGCAGAAAGGAATAAAACAAATCTTTTTTTTTTTTTTTTTTTTTATTGCTAAGGTCAATATTATTAGCTCCTTTTAGAAGCTATTTTTTTCTATTGGCTACTGAACAAACCACTATTGTCCAATGACTAGTCTAGTTGACCTAATTAACATCTGTGCAGCAATCCACCAATCAGGCCTGTATGGTAGAGTGGCCAGACGGAAGCCACTCCTTAGTAAAGGGCACATAGCAGCCCGCCTGGAATTTGCCAATAGGCATCTGAAACAAAATTCTCTGATGAGATAAAAATTGAACTCTTTAGAGTGAATGCCAGGCGTTATGTTTGGAGAAATCCAGGCACCACTCATCACCAGGCTAATACCATCCCTACAGTGAAGCATGGTGGTGGCAGCATCATGCTGTGGGGATGTTTTTCAGCAGCGGGAACTGGAAGACTAGTCAGAATAGAGGGAAAGATGAATGCAGCAATGTACAGAGACGTCCTGAATGAAAACCTGCTTCAGAGTGCTCTTGACCTCAGACTGGGGCAACGGTTCATCTTCCAGCAGGACAATAACCCAAAGCACACCGCCAAAATATCAATGGAATGGCTTCACAACAACTGTCCGAATGTCCTTGAGTGGCCCAGCCAGAGCCCAGACCTAAATCCTATTGAACATCTCTGGAGAGATCTGAAAATGGCTGTACACCGTCGCTTCCCATCCAACCAGATAGAGCTTGAGAGGTACTGCAAAAAGGAATGGGCAAAAATTCCCAAAGACAGGTGTGTCAAGCTTGTGGCATCATATTCAAAAAGACTTGAGGCTGTAATTGCTGCTAAAGGTGCATCAACAAAGTATTGAGCAAAGGCTGTGAATACTTATGTACATGTGATTTTTCATTTGATAAATTTGCAACAATTTCAAAAAATCTTTTTTCACATTGTCATTATGGGGTATTCATTCATTCATTCATTTTATTTTCGGCTTAGCTCTTTATTAATCTGGGATCGCCACAGCAGAATGAACCACCAACTTATCCAGCATATGTTTTACGCAGCGGATGCCCTTCTAGCCGCAACCCATCACTGGGAAACACCCATACACACTCATTCACACACATACACTACGGACAATTTAGCTTACCCAATTCACCTGTACCGCATGTCTTTGGACTTGTGGAGGAAACCAACGCGAACACGGGAAGAACATGCAAACTCCACACAGAAATGCCAACTGACCCAGCCGAGGCTCGAACCAGCGACCTTCTTGATGTGAGGCGATTGTGCTATCCACTGCTCCACCGCGTCGCATTATGGGGTATTGTGTGTAGAATTTTGAGGAAATAAATGAATTTTATCCATTTTGGAATAAGGCTGTAAAAAAAAAAAAGTGAAGCGCTATGAATACTTTCCGGATGCACTGTATAATTTCATTTGTCCTTTTCTGTTGGTCACCTCTAGAGGTCAGACTTTCACAGTGGACAGAATTTGTCTGGACACTGATGACACTGATTTCAAAAAATTTTTTTTTTGGCTTTCAATTAAACTATTAAGAATTTTTATAAATAAAAAGCACAAACTATTTAAAAATGTGCTTTAGTGATTGTTTTTTGACAGACGTAGAATACCAAAGCTTGAGGAGACATGTCTAAAACGGTGTTATTTAAATAGCATTTTCAGTAACACTTTATTTTAGGGTGTCTTTGTTACATATATTGCATGTACTTACTATAGTAATTACAATTAATTATAGATAATTGCATGCAACCTAACTGAAATTCAAAACCTAACCATGAAGTAAGTACATGTAGTTAATTAATATTACTCACTAAATGAATAGTAGAAGTACACCCTAAAATAAAGTGTAACCTCTCTCTCTCTTTTATTGCTTTATTTTTAGTTTGTTTATTTATTAAATGTGTGTTTGACATGTCTGTGTGGTTTGTAAGTTAATTTTAATAATTAACAAATGTAGCTCATTGTCTTCCACTGCCTTATATTTGTAATTTTTTTTATATAACACATTTTAGGGAGGTTTATTCAAACCGAACCGAAAAAAAAATGTGCATACTGATATGCTACCCATGGTATGTACTGCGATACTCTCATAGCGTACTGAGGTAATATAATAAAAAGATAAAACTGTTTTATAATTAAATGCCCCATATAATTTACTTTAATGCTGTGAAAATTAATAATACAATATAAGTTCCCTTCCCAAGTTCCCTTATGTGGATAGCAAAATGTTTTGTAATAAAAACATGACTATCATTCATTCATTCATTCATTTTCTTTTCGGCTTAGTCCCTTTATTAATCTGGGGTCGCCACAGCGGGATGAACCGCCAACTTATCCAGCATATGTTTTACGCAGCGGATGCCCTTCCAGCTGAAACCCATCACTGGGAAACATTCATACACACTCATTCACTACGGACAATTTTAGCTTACCCAATTCACCTGTACTGCATGTCTTTGGACTTGTGGGGGAAACCGGAGCACCCGGAGGAAACCCACGCGAACACGGGGAGAACATGCAAACTCCACACAGAAATGCCAACTGACCCAGCCGAGGTTCGAACCAGCGACCTTCTTGCTGTGAGGCGAACGTGCTACCCACTGCGCCACCGCGTCGCCCCCATGACTATCATTTTATAATATTATATAATACCCCTTATGTGGATGCCAATATAAGAAAGAAAGAAAGAAAGAAAGTTTACAATTATATAATATGATTGGGCGACGTGGTGGCGCAGTGGGTAGCACAATCGCCTCATAGCAAGAAGGTCGCTGGTTCGAGCCTCGGTTGGGTCAGTTGGCATTTCTGTGTGGAGTTTGCATGTTCTCCCCGTGTTGGCGTGGGTTTCCTCCAGGTGCTCCGGTTTCCCCCACAAGTCCAAAGACATGTGGTATAGGTGAATTGAATAAGCTAAATTGTCCGTAGTGTATGTGTGTGAATGAGTGTGTATGAATGTTTCCCAGTGATGGGTTGCAGCTGGAAGGGCATCCGCTGCGTAAAACATATGCTGGATAGGTTGGCGGTTCATCCCGCTGTGGCGACCCCAGATTAATAAAGGGACTAAGCCGAAAAGAAAATGAATAATATGATTTCCTTTTTTATACGAAATTTAAACTGCGGTTGTCTTAACTACAAATAGATTAAATAAATATAACAACTGTGACAGAGGTAGCCTCATTGTTAAATGTTACGATTTTTTTTTTTTTGTTAGTGTTGTTGACAATATTTAGTAGCCAAACGAATTAAAACTAAAGGTTGTTAAATGATCATAGTCTATTGTATTTTCCCGCAGTGCTGGAGTCAGTGTAGTTTGCAGTCGATGTGTGTTTCTGTGATTTGTGTGCGCGTGTGTGTGTGCGCCCAATGAACATATCTGTGTGACCCACCGAGAGGCACTTCCTGTCTGAGAGGAAGCAGCTGGACTAAGTGGTGAGTAATAAACGGGAAATTCTAGATGGGATACAGCTGCGGATAAGCACATCAATATAGCATCATTTTTGTGACACTGTACAACAATAACTACTGTTTTTACATTATTGTGAGGGTTGGGGGGTGGTAGGCGTTAATAAAATACAATTGAGTGTATAATATGAATAATAATCGATATGATTACTGTTTTACTGTGAGGGTTAAGGGTTGGAGTGGGGTTAGACGTTAATAAAATACAATTAATGGGTAATAATATAACATAATATAATATAAATAATTATCGTTAACTTTCGTCCGCAGCTGTATCCCTTCTAGCAACAACGCTAATAAACGGCACTGCTGCAAACCCTCAAGAACCCGCTCCTCCATTTGAGCATTCAGACCTGCTCCTCCTCTGTTTCTCCTACTCCATCATTGCAGTTCTATCTATAGACCCGCTCACAGTGTCACAGACGGGACGTCCAGTCTCAGTCTCTGCTGCAGGCACATGTGCCAAACGTGTCCTGGGTTGATGACGTAACACGGGGCGGGGTTTAATAGAGGGGGCGTGGCACATGGGACTAAAACTCTGAGCAAAGAAACAGAAACCAGCAGATTATGCAGAAGCTGCTGCAGTCTTTTATCGCTCTGGGGAAATTATGATAGATGAATGATAGCCATTGTGCTGCTCTCTTGTTGGTGTTGATATTGTGGATTTCTACTTAAAAGAGCAGAAATGAACATTTACTGGAAAATGTAACGCAATATGTGTTTTCATTGCTCATATGGGAAATGATTAGAGCTTATTTCAATATACTGCAATATAATGCATGAAAAGGATGCATATCAAAATATACATACAGCTAGATGAAGATGAAGATTGCACTACATTAGCGTGTAATTGCTTTTTGTATGTATTTTAATAGCTTGTTAAAAGAAGCTTGTGAAAATATAGCATTATAAGATTTTGTGACAAGTGTACGTCTTGGTAAATAAATACAAACATTGGTGCATGGACAAGGAGACTTTATGTAAAGGTAAGTGTGTGTATATATATATATTCATAAGATTTTATGAGTTTGAGTAAAATGTTTATATTTGGTCTGATTACATTTCTGATTATTCATTCATTTATTCATTTTCTTTTTGGCTTAGTCCCTTTATTAATCAGGGGTTGCCACAGCGGAATGAACCGCCAACTTATCCACCATATGTTTTACGCAGCGGATGCCCTTCCAGCCACAACCCAACACTGGGACACATCCATACACTCTTGCATTCACACACATACACTGCAGCCAATTTAGTTTATTCAATTCACCTATACCGCATGTCTTTGGACTTGTGGGGGAAACCGGAGCACCCGGAGGAAACCCACGCGAACACGGGGAGAACATGCAAACTCAACACAGAAATGCCAACTGACCTAGCCGGGGCTCGAGCTGAGGCGATCGTGCTACCCATTGCGCCACCGTGACGCCCCATTTCTGATTACACTTTTTCCAAATATAACATTTTAATTCTGTCTTAGAAGCATTTCTTTATTTTGCAGAAAATGACAGTTAATTACAAAAACCAATATTTATTTTGATGTTGTAATTAAAATTCAGTTTTTCTGCAAAACGAATAAATACATCAACTTGCCAGATATTCAATATAGTGCAAAGTATTATACTATCATTTAATAGTGGTGCATCTTTTTAATGCCTCTAAATATCCATATCATAAATGTCCACTGAGAGCTAGAGAGAGTTTCTGCAGACTCTCTTAAAGACGAGGAAGAAAACAGACAAATCACATCTACTGTGCGCACACACAATTAAAGATACCTGCTTGTACTTGCAGACATTATTGTAGATCTACACAGAGAGAGAGAGAAGCACACACACACACTCGATAACTGTGTTCCTGAAGCACAAACAATGGAACAATGAGGAAAAAGACTAAACTTTGTCATCACAAAAATGCACTGTTTTAAAATATATTAAAATAGAAAACAGCTGCTTTCAAATGTACTCTATATACAGTAATGTATTGAACAATATTGCTGTTTTTACTTAACTTACATTTTACTTTTACTGTCTTGGTGGACGAGAGGTTTCATTAAAATTGGGAAGAGTAGTGTGCATGATTTTGTATGAATTGAACATTTTTGGAAACAAATATACTTTATATTCTTGCAAATATCTGTGTAAGGGTCCAAGATAAAAAGAGTTTTTATTAAAGCAATGAATGCGTAATAAAGCTTTCTTTTCCCCCACAGTCTTCTTGTCATTGTTTATTTGCAGGAAGGTGATGAATGTTTTGGATTTACCATTTTATAGATATTTCACTGACTTTCTGCATTATTGTTTGTGTTTCAATAATATTATTTTTGTAGAAATATCTGCAAATCTGCACCAACAGATTGTATTGTTTAATGTGGACAACATAGGAGTTTTGTTAAAATTGATTAATGATAAAATATAATGATAATATTTGAAGGTATATTGTCCAAAAGCTATGAAAATCACAAATGTTTTGGACCATTGTTTCTAAAATAAAAGTGCTATTATGGATTTATGGCATTAAACTGCTATTAAATGAATTTCAAATAATCATTTTCATTCATTCATTTTCTTTTCGGCTTAGTCCCTTTATTAATCTGGGGTCACCACAGCGGAATGAACCGCCAATAATCATTGTGATTTTACAAAAATACTAAGCAGCAAGTCTTAAGTAATAATAAGTGATATTTCTTGAGCGCCTAATCAGCATGAATGGATTCCTAAAGGATCACCTGAAGACAAATAAAATGGCTAATAAAAATTCTGTCAAATTACTTTTTGAATTTATATTTATAAATATATAATAACTTTATAATATAAAAATAATAATAATGTCCTGGTGAAATGTAAATAATTGTTTGCAAATATGGGGGGTGGGGCTGGTATAGTATATACTTCAATGAATTCCTTCTGTCTGCAGCCTTTTGAGTGTTTTAAAAAAATTTTCATCATGATATCATATTCTTGCAGCGTCACAGTACTGTCACATTGTGGAATCCCAGCTCAAGTGTTTAAGTGAAAAAGGTTGCTGCTGGTGAAAAAGGTTAATATAATAATATAATATATTAATAGTTTTCACCACAGTAGATTAATTACATTAGGAATTGCAATAAAAATAAATAAATAAATAAAATCTTCCATTTAATAATTCATATAAGCCCTTTCAATATGTATATGCTCATTTGCATATACAAATACACATAAAACTGAAACTTGGATGAAGTCGGGTAACATATCCATTTGTAAAAATCTTCAGAATATAGATATGAATAAACCAATGATGTTTTCTTTTATTTTAGCCAAGAGCAAGGGGGGAGGGGGTGGACCAATAATGAGAAAACAGCCTTTAGAAATATTCATTGCAATTAAAATATATATATTCAGAAATTGATAAAGTGCTATAGACCATTTTGAGGGATGTAAACAAAAACAATGGTCCTAACGTACTTCCTGTTTTACATTTTTAATTTCCATAGCTTCTGAGAATCCAAAAAAGTCCAAATGTTGATAAATAATCCTATGGCAGCTGTTTTAACGTAAAGTTATTATTGAATTGCCTCTTGTTACAGTTATGAAATGGTTTGACAACAAGCAGGAAATTTTCATGGGCCAGTGACATCACCACATTGAAATGGTCTATAAAACAACCACTTAAAAGTGTATTTTGGATGTTTTCTTTACATTCGACTGGAAACTCATTTCATGAGAAATCAAAGAGATAAAAAAAATCTTAAAGAAACCACTGGTTCAGTTGAGTTTTATCTTTATTAAATCCATTCAGCCAATCTAAAGGGTTTGCGGGAGCACTTTTAGCTTAGCTTAGCATAAATCATTGAATCAGATTAGACCATTAGCATCTTGCTTAAAAAAAAAAAAACTTTTGATAATTTTCCTATTAAAGTCTAAAGTGCTAATGGTCTAATCCGATTCAATGATTTACATTAAGCTAAAGCTGAATGGATTCTAAAATGGTAAAAATCAACTGTAACTCTGGGTGACTTGTAAAATGAACCTGTATTAAAAAAAATAAATAAATAAATAAATAAAAAGTGGAGTGTTCCTTTAATATCGACAGTGTCTCACATTTTATGAGTAACTAACCTTCCTAGAAGTGATTGCCATAAGCAAAGACCCCAGAAAGAATCCCGCTTCAGGTGCGAATCTGAGCTGAATGGGTGTATAGTATTTGTGTTACTGCAGTGATCAGATCTTGGGCTCATCATATCCTGCTGACTCACGACCGTCACTCTTCAGCTCGAGCTGTTGCAGGCGTCTCTCCTGACAGGCTCCTGGAGCACCAGCGTGACTCATCCGATATCAAACCTGTTCTCATTCATTTTTCCTCATCCAAACCTGCCTGCAAAAAAAATTCCTGTTCCAAATGCAGCACAATGTTCGCACTTAGCAAGACGACATCTGCGCTGTCCTTCTCTCCCGCTACGCAGAACATTGTGCCCTGAACGACGGGTTGTGCCAGATAACAGAGCGGAGAGCAGGAACCCGTTTCAGAGGCCAAGGCAGGCTGATTTAAGCGCTTTTTGATCCCTGCTTTATTTTTCGTCTAAACGCCATTTTTAACCCGGGGTAAAGGAACTTTGTGTACCAAGGGTTATGAAACTCTTAAAGCGATAGTTCACCCAAAACTGAAAATCCTGTCGCCTAACGCTGGTTCGAGTCCTGGCTGGGCATTGGTTTGGCACTGGTTGGCATTTCTGTGTGGAGTTTGCATGTTCTCCCCATGTTCCGGTTTCCCCCCACAGTCCAAAGACATGCGGCTATAGGTGAATTGGATGAACTAAATTGGCCGTAGTGTATTAGTGTGTGTGAGAGTGTATGGGTGTTTCCCAGTACTGGGTGGTGGCTGGAAGGGCATATGCTGCATAAAACATATGCTGTAATAGTTGGCAGTTCATTCCACTGTGGCGACCCCTGATGAATAAGGGACTAAGCCGAAGGAAAATGAATGAATGAATGACAAGAAGATATTTTGAAAACGCTAGAAAGTGGTAACCATTGACTTCCAGCATTTGTTTTTCCTCCTATGGAAGTCAATGTTTACCGGTTTCTAACATTCTTCAAAACCTTTTCTTTTGTGAGGAAAATCATAAAGGTTTAGAAACACTTGAGTGCGAGTAAAATAGTGAGTACATTTTCCTTTTTGAGTGAACTATACCTTTTAATCCTGCTTTGAGAAATGAGTGTGAAATGATGTAGGTGTTAGAATGTTGTGGCTAGATGCTTAGCAACCAGACACTGCAGACACTCTATAAAAGGGCTTAGTGATATGGCAAAGAAATCATGTCAGTTTTTTTGAGCTAAAATCTCAGTAGTTGGATGAAAAATTAACAATGTTCATTTTAAGGTGACAGTTCACCCACAAATGAAACATTCGGTCATCATTTACTCATCTTCTATTTCTTACACACCTGTTTGTGGTTCTTGCATTTGTAGAACATCCTACTGTGGATGTCAGTTGCTTCCAACATTCTTCAAAACATCTTTATTTGTGTGTGTTGAACAGAAGAAGAAAAAAAACTAATTAATAAAGGTTTGGAATCACTTGAGTGTGTAAATATTTATTCAAAAATGACGTGGTTCTAGAACAAGTGGAAGGCAAGTTAAAACCAATATCGTCAAACCATATTCAAATGGGTAGTTAACACAAAAATGTCATAATTTACTCATCCTCCACTTGTTCCGAACCAGTTTGA
>CAIGQV010017602.1:1769067-1788342 GCA_903798115.1 Danio jaintianensis | reverse complement strand
ATTCTTTGGAACATCTTGTTTTGTGTTCAACAGAAGAAAGAAATTCATAAAAGTTAAGAACCACTTGAATGCGAGTAAATAGTGAGAGATGTTCATTTTTGAGTGAACTGTCCATTTAAATTCTTTCTCTTCCTCATTCTGATGCTCAGATTGAGTTTTAACAGATCATCTGTATCCAAAATCACCCCCTACCTTATTGACGACATTAGTCCCCTAATAAAGTCTACTTAAACAAATGAGTGAGTTTGAGCACTGAGTGCACTTGAAGAGATGCTGTATTGCTTGTGCTTTGCTGGTTGACAAATCTCTCAAAAGGTTTACATTTTCACCATGTTGGTCAGACCATGTGATAGTTAACACTTAGCGAGCTGTCTATTAGTAAGGAAACAAAGACGTTTGATTTCAGTCACATATACAAATGTTAATATAACAATTAAATAACAATTTAATTAGAAACTTACACAAAGAGGATTCCTCTTTGGATGCTATCTTGTGGTCAGATGCAGAAATTCATTTTCTGTGCACTCACAGCGCATTACGGGTATTCTCTAGTTGTTGACTGACTGTACATTGGTTATAATCTCATAATTGCAGTGCATTGTGGGATTAATTGAGTGCACTTCAGAACATCCTCTATGGTTTCGGTCACAACTGCAAATGGCTGCTCCCCAAAATAGTGCATTATGTAAGGGTGTGAGGCGATTTCAGATACAGTTTATGTCTACATGCCTAAATGCACTAAGATGCTGCCATGTGATTGGCTGATTAGATATTTGCATTAATGCGCAGTTTAACAGGTTGATTTAAGTGAGGTGTCTTTATGAACCGTCACTTAGAATAAAACCATAAATATGCAAGCAAGGAAGCAAACTCAGAGTGTATGGTGGGAAACCTCATTTTATGCATACCTAAGATTAAATGTTAACCTTGAGTAAATTATGAGCAATGTGAAACGTGAAGCAGGACAAGCTAGCATTTGGTTTACTTGGGGTTTAGACTGTATCAAGTGTAAAAGCATTATAGAGCAGTGGGACAGTATATTTGTGGGACGGCTGATGGCTGTGAGTTTGTGGGTCCAGGACAAGGTTCACCTGGCACACAACAGCACCATGCATGCTAACACCGGTTTACTTGGCAACATTTTGGTTTCCAAGTCACACCCTGAAAAACATACAAAAGAGAGGGAGGAAGCGGAACAGCAGACTGAGACTGGGCTGAACTTTCTCTCTCTCACCAAGTGTTTAATTCAGAGGTCAAACAAGGACATCCAACCTGAGAACCTGCTTGATATTCCTTTAGTAATGACTTAACCAGTCAATATGGCTTCTATACCTGTGGTAGGTTTATGTTTAGTAAGTACATTTCTATGAACAATCTTCTAGCCCAATATGGCCTTTTTGGTTTGATAGAAATAAAAAATACCGTAAACTTCCATTTTATATTGACATTACCTTATTTCATCTTGTAAACAGAAAGGCTAAGAGTTCTGTAATACTTCTGTTCCAACTATTTTTGAACTGATCATACTGACACAGCAACAGCCTATCAGTTGGAGAACAGAAGTCATATCATAGGACATACAATATTTATTTAGGAACACAAACAATGATAAGTTAATTATCAGGTAGTCCACAAATATTGTGGGAATGGTATCAATACAGTCAAACAGGGGAAAACATACATGGAAACCCATTTGGGAAAAGGGACCCCAAAAGAAAAAGTTTGATCAGAAACTGGGGCAAATGGAAAATGAAACATTGTAGATCAGCAAATGAGTTTTTTTTTCTCTTCAGATTTATCATTTTAAATAAATGGCAATAGAAAAGCAGATGATGCCAGAATATCAACTTGAATATCTTTCACTAAAACTAGCAATAAGATAGAATTCCCGAAAAAGCGTTGATGTAGAATTCCCCCGAAAAGCAAGAAACTACAAAATATGATTTACATATGAATACGTCATGCAAAGTGGCAAGTCTGCTTACAAACATGTTGTATAGTAGTCCGGCTTTAGCGGCATGGATTTACTTTCCCCATCTAAGAAACAACAGTCTGGAAAAAAGCTCCCCCAAACAGATTTCAATAAAACTACAAACCATGATTATAAATCATCCAGATCTTTCGTAATCTAACTTCAGACAATCTTTGAGGACATTAGTGAGCTACCGCTCAATGGATATAAAGCAAAGCGTGATGGAAAAATCCGGTTCAAAAAAGTGTGTTCAACTAGGAAGATTCCCTGATTGGTTGAGTCGAGTGTCAGGTGACCAGTGAGGTACGAAAAAAGTCCCATTATCCAACGGGGAGAGAACAGATCAGTCCCATACACAATGTTTAAGTGTGTCAGTCTCACACACACACTGTACACATGAACGCTTGCATTGAATACTAGTTAGTTAAAAACCGCAAAAAACAGATCGCTAATCCACATGCAACGTCTTGCATAAAGAACACCAGATAAAAGAATTAAAAAGTAAAACGTTGAGAAAATTTGCTGCCTTAGATGCTAGACGTCCATCTTCGAGAAAATATCAGAAATAGTCCACAGGCGCAATGATCATAGTCCCGTATACGTTAATCTACTCTTTTATTCTAGAAAAAAAAACATTTCTCGCTCTCTTTCTAAGTAATACAATGTGCGCTTGTTTCGCTCTTTCGCGTATTACCTTCGTGTTGGCTTTCGCTCCTCTTCTGTAAATGTCCATGTTGCTTGGTTATTCTTGGTGTAGCTCTCTCTGCCTCCGTGTTTGGTGAGTAAGAGAGAAAAACGAGGACGTGTAGCCCAGGCCCTCATCTTTCGGCCTCCATGGCGGCGCTGGCCTTCTGTTCGGATGCCGCTTGCTGGTTGACAGCTGAGGGCCAGCCTGGGGGCGCGTGGGCCTGTTGGGGAGACGGGCCCTGAGTCCATAAACTCTGCTGGTTGGGCATGGGTGGGGTCATGCCCCAGCTGACCGGGGGTGGAGGGGGTGAGGTGGCCATGCTGGGACTGCTGCTGCTGTTGAAGCTTTCTGAGGCTTTAAGTCGTGAGAACATGGTGAGCGCGTCGGGGAAGTTCGGTGGCGTCGCGGGCGTGTTGGCGGGAGTACACATCTGAAAATGAACACAGGGAATAAGAATGATAAATGTGTTTTCGGATAGTGCACAGTATTTCTTAAATTCAATTTCATATTTTGAAGACTGCAATAACCATAAATCTTACTATAAACATGTACAATGACATTTTATCAATCATTTTATCAAACCTCTGTGAAATGGCATGCTATTGCACGATAGATGGTAACTTTGAATACTGATTGGCCTGAAATCGTGCCTTCTGTCAAAATGTAGTATTTAAAGTGAATTGTATTGTGTACTACACCATTTAGAACAATCTCATGATACTGTAGAAGTGGATAGGTGTCGTTTTTTGGCATAGAAGGCTAAGTCAAGTCTAGCTTTACTGTCATTCTGCTACTTGTGTGGACATACATTAGAACATAATGTTATGTCTCGCAGGACCATGAATAAACATGATCATAAATATGAACACAACACTGGACATAGGAGCTATTTTAAACCTATACATAACTAGAGCTGTAATCTAACTATACTAACTACTAGCTATACAAATATAATAAATACACATAACCTTAAACAGACAGACTATACAAGTACTGTACTTTTACATAAGACAGAACAATATTGTGCAAAAGAGGTATTTTAAGTTTGAAGAAAACAAGCAGTGCAACATGATTTGTGGTACATTCACAGGGAAACACTGTTCAATTTTATTTATTTGAAATAAAAAGCCATTTATTAAAATGTCATCCACAGTTGTTTTGTGGCTCTTTTTTAATATCAGTTTAATTCAATTCAATTCAATTCAATTCAATTCATCTTTATTTCTATAGCGCTTTTACAATGTAGATTGTGTCAAAGCAGCTTCACATAGAAGATTATAGTGAATTGAAATGGTGTCAGTTCAGTTTTTAGAGTTTAAGTTCAGTTCAGTGTGTTTTAATTTTCACTGCTGAGAGTCCAAACACTGAAGAGCAAATCCATCGATGCGCAGCTCTACAAGTCCCGAACCATGCAAGCCAGTGGCGACAGCGGCGAGGAACGAACTTCACCAATTTGAGAAAGTGAAGGAAAAAAAACCTCGAGAGAAACCAGGCTCAGTTGGGCACGACCATTTCTCCTATGGCCAAACGTCTTGTGCAGAGCTGCAGTCTAGGTGCCGGAGGCTGGAGAACGGTGGACGTCAGCGAAGACTCGTCTGTCACTGGGGTCTCACAGGAATCAGTCTCATGCTCTCCACTCCTCCATGACCACCACAGCAGCTGCTCAGGATACGGCCTGGTCCGGTATTATGGAAACCTTGGGATCATCTCTTCACAGGTCTTGGATTGCATTAGTGGCGCTGCATAGTCTCTGAGGGCCTCGGGATGAGTATCCCCAGGTGGAAATAGAGAATAAAGAGAATAATTAGTGTAGCTGCTGTTCATAGTGTATACAATCGAGATGCAAAAACCTGCGTGGAGCACATTCATGCATCATACCGTTATGCGATGCATTGAGTGTATGCTTTACTAAAAAGATAGGTCTTTAATCTAGTTTTGAACTGAGAGTGTGTCTGAGCCTCGGACATTATCAGGAAGGCTATTCCAGAGTTTAGGAACCATAAATGAGAAGGCTCGACCACCTTTACTCGACTTTGCTATTCTAGGTACTACCAGCAGCCCTGAGTTTTGAGATCTTAAAGAGCGGGTTGGATTGTAGCGAGACAGAAGGTTGGTTAGATAAACAGGAGCTAGATTATTTAAAGCTTTATAGGTAAGAAACAATATTTTATAATCAATACGGAACTTAACAGGCAGCCAGTGTAAGGAGGATAAAATTGGAGTGATATGATCATATTTTCTAGACCTGGTAAGAACTCTGGCAGCTGCATTTTGTACTAGCTGAAGTTTATTAATAGAGGATGCTGGGCAACCAGCGAACAGAGCATTACAGTAATCCAGCCTAGAAGTCATGAAAGCATGAACTAGCTTTTCTGCATCTGAGATGGATAGCATACTTCGTAACTTAGCGATATTTCTCAGATGAAAGAAGGCGGTTTTTGTGACATGGCAGATATGATTTTCAAAAGTTAAATTGCTGTCTAGTATAACACCCAGATCTTTTACAGTAGAGCTAATGCTAACTTTGTGTCCCTCTAATTGCAGGTCGAGTTGTGAGATCTGCTGTGTACAGGATTTAGGCCCAATAAGTAATAATTCTGTTTTGTCTGAATTTAAGAGAAGGAAATTGTTGGTCATCCAGTCTTTAACATCTTTAATACATTCAGTTAGCTTAGACAGTTCAGATGTATCATCAGGTTTTGTTGAAATATATAATTGAGTGTCATCTGCATAGCAGTGAAAGCTTAGCAACCAGTATTGTAAAAACTAAAACAAATGATAACCAATAGTAATTTGTTTGGTGAAAAAAGTTTCTTGTGCTCACTTAAAGCTGCATTTATTTGATTAGATTTGATTATTACAATTTAAAATTTCTTCAATTAGTCATTACTCCACTATTCCACGTCTATTGAATTTGTCTTCAAAAAACAATTCATTAACGAAATCCTGGGCTCCCTCTGAAATTATTTTCATGTTTGGTTGATATCACAAACCCCTCCTACATATGATTTACAGACCACTTTTCATTATCCAATCAATTCCTAGCAGACAAAACCAGGTCCCGTCTTTTACAGACTCCAGAAGTAAGAAAAGGCATTTTGTGTTGATTTTAAACACATCTTAACATTCGTAAATAAAATAAACAAACATTTAAATCTGTATGATAAGCAACTAAAACATTTTGCCATTGCCATTTTGTCCCTGCAGATCGGTCCGACATTCCCTCCCTTCCTTCGCATTCTTTCTGCCAGTGTTGATTGGTGCACTTTTAACAGTTCTACTTCCTGTTTCTCATCTGCCCTGGCATCACCCTCTCTGCCTTCCTCTGTGTGCCATTCAGCTTCACCATCACCTCAATGACCTCTCCATTGTACTATGAACTCGCTGTCCTTTCGGCGCATTTACAGAGGTACACAATAGGCCTCATGAGAGCAACCCCGACATCCTGCAATGTTTTCGGCGACAGGACAACAATCACCAAAATAAACAACATTCAAAATCGCCACAAAAGTGCAGTCACTGGGTTGAATAAGGACTAATATATGGTGGGAAATTGAGAGATTTTGTGAATGAAAGCTAAATCGATGGTCAGCGTTTCATTTGGGATACTTCCCGGTGTGCCCTTGCTCAGGTATGAGAACCATGTGCATATTGTCTTACTGCAGTGATCACATCGGCATCCGTGTCCCATCCTGTCAGCAACCTTGAATCCTGCTGCCTGCAGTTTTTTTATTGAACCACCCGTAAGGATATCTCTCTCCAAAAATCACCACAATTACCCCATTGTGGTCGGTCAAAAGTCTCAAATGGACCTCCGTGTCCCTAGATGGCTTGATTCTCAAGAGTGTTTACAACAGGAAGTCTGAAGGATTAAAAAAAAATGCTGCACAAACGGCTCTGGTCATGAGTTTAGGAGAGCTGCACAAAATGGCATCAGATAATACATCAGCAGTCTGGACAGATGCTGCAAATGTGGAGTTTAAGGTCAGTGTTTTTTTAAGACAACCGCCAGACTCGGAGCATCTGCAGATCCTTCATAATTCAGTAACATCGACAAAGAGCGTTTCGAGAGGTGCGGTGTACATAACAAACATGCTCCGGCCGACAGCTGGGTTGCTATGGAAATATTTTGGTTGTGAGGACAGATCTGTTGATGAGAAATGAGGTCAGAGTTGGCATAGAAAAACAGAACCTGCGGTACACAGCCCCGTTCACTTTGTTAGCCTTCATTTATGTTTGTTACACTTCATTTACTTGGAAGCCGAGTGAATGTTTAAAACCATATTTGTCACTGTCAGCTAAAGTGTGTGATTTCTGCATCACCAGAACATTCCCAGACTGAAAAACTATTGTTTTTAAACAGGTTTTCTAAACTCGGCCCTTGTCTCTCAATAGTTCGGTCAAAAAAAAATCCTAACTCATCATTGGTAAATGATTGCAAAAAATGAACAAAAATTGGTAACAAAGAATGTTTCACTGTCAAGTAGAGCACAATGTAATGTCAATATGAAGGAATCTTACAAATAGATTTTTCATAAGTGTTTCGCCCACATTTTGAATTATGCTTTGCATTTATTTGTGTTTTAAAGTAGAAGGAAATTTCCATAAAATGTAATGCATGATGTCCTGTCAGAGTTTTGTGCTTAAATAAACTTAGTCTGCATCCTCATATTTCTCTCTTTTATTTAGAATGTAAAAAAAAACAACAACATTATAATATGTAGGCACACACCAACCCCACTAGTAAGTGAATGAATCTACTGTAAGTGCTTGATGGGAGTATTTAGGTGCTAAAATATTTTTTTTATTTTATTATTATTTTTTTTTAATTGCCATTTATTGAAATTATTTATTCATTTTTTACACTTTAAAAAAACAAGAATTTTTTTTTATCGTAATAGAAATAATAATTCTATCAAAGCATAAGCCATCAACTGGCATACTCAAAGTGAACAGTAAGTTTTGAATTGTTTTATTATTTATTGTTAATTATTGATTCCCCTTATGGGTGAAATGAATTGGGTTTTACTTTCTAAACCTAAAGGCTGGGACACACCAAACTGACAGTCAGCCATTGGGCAACACTGGGCCACTAGTGCATGCATGTCAGGCTAGTTTGGTGTGTTCCACATGTCGCCTCTTGTGGGGCTCACGCTGGAGACAGTTTGCCCAAAAGAATGCTTTCGGAACACACTAAAGCACACTAAAACACACTATTTAGCTATGAAACAGAGTGCGAGAACAAAAAAATGAATGACACAACTAAGTGACAATGATGCAAGTCAAGAGAGAACATAAAGCATTTTTTAAACATCTGCAAACCATATGGATTATCAGAATACTGTAAAAAAAAAAAAAAATAGTATGTAAACGTTGCTTTGTTTATGCTTTGTATGTGTGTACAAGTTCCGGTTTCCATTTGCGGAATGATAATACAGAATACTGACCCCTGATGATATGGAAAGATACATCCTCTCACTTAGGTGCAGAGCATTTATATGTTCTTGTTTCTGTCAGCTCTCATCCATTTGGTGTTCACACAAGTTTTTTTGGTACAAATGAGACCAAATGCAGCCAGGCGAGGTGACAACACAGTTAGTTTTCGTATCACCAGCTTAGTGTGTCCCAGGATTAAGTGTTGCACACTAAAAGATGTTGCTGACAATCCAGGTCAAGTGTGTGACTTGGAACCAAAAGCTTTTCCATCAGCAATGTTTTGATTTCAAAATAAACCTTGGCACCTAAGAAAAGTGAAAGTGAAAAAAGCTTGTTTAATAAACAAAGCACATCTGTAAGCATTGAATCAGGGCATCAGGAGGGAAAAAAAACCTTTACTATTGTTCAAGTAGTCAAACCGTTCCAAACCAGAAACATGCAGTAGAAGGATTTACAGCTTTCATATGATCATGACAAAAAAATTCTCCTCATTTCCATTAGAAAAAGCTGGAAACGTATAGCACAAAAAAAAAGAGAATGCTTTTCTCCACTCCACACTTTCTCTTACAACCACTGCTTTGCATCTTCACACACATGTATACATGGCTCAGGGCTGGAATTATGGAAAGTGAACACATTGTGGCGGATGGTGTATGAAAAATAACGATAAGCTTTGTAATGAGATAATTGATAGTTCACTTCAATGTTACATTGTGAGACAAGAACGGTAGACTGCCTGATCTGCTGTGCGTATATCTGTGAGTCTCTGAGAGAAAAAGAGACGATGGGAGGTGCGTCAAACAGGCAGCCGTTGCCTTCAGGAGGTGCTTTGATTTTTATAACAGTAATTTGTGATCACATACTGCAGAGATGCAGTGTTTTTTCTGATCTCTGTACTCTGTTATACTGTGTGTGTGTGTGCGTGTGTGTTTTTCAAGTGTTTGCACACATTTCAGCAAATGATTTCACTGTTCGGGGCTTGATTATTAACCTGAGCGTTGACACAGAACAGACAGATTTCAAATCAAAACAATAGGCAAGTACTGTCTAAAAATGACTTTATGATAAAAATACATGGCTTGAATTCATTCACTATTTGTTAAACTGAAGGACACGACTCTGTGGCCAATACTGACTGCAGTGTCCTCTGCCAAGTAAAACAGTAAAAGTTGTTCAATCAAAGCAGCTTAAACGCAGTCCAACTGAAAGACATCCTGAAGAGTTATGACAGTCTCGGTCTAAGTGCATTTTAAAGGCTAGAACATAGTGATAAATCAAGAAGTGACAGATCCATTCTTCATTTTGACACATATCCAATTGTAACAGCTTATTAAAAAAACAAATTAGGGCAGGACTTGATTCTATATATATATACACTGATTGGATTTTGGCCCGGTTTGCACTTGTTAGTATTAACTTGTGTTTTGAGTAATCCAATCACGAGTGGTCAGCCGAGACACCTGGCATTACTGCTGACACCTGGTATTAACATGTTCAAATGAGTCTCGTGATCTCTTGTCATGCTCTACATCACTTTCGCTGAGCCCTCAGTGTAATGCACGAGTACTACTGAAAAAGCAAACAAGAGGGGGTAAAGCAAGCAAAAGAAAACGATGACACAACAATTTCAAATGCAATCTGTGTTTTTTGATACAACAACACAGCAATGTATCAATACCGTGCTTTATCACAACATGCCTCATAACAATCACATGCATAAGTAGAGAAGAGTATAGGCTAAGTTAAAAGTGGACATGCTCAAAACATTTTAGATGCCCTTTACACCTGTATTTAGTGTAAACAGGGGTCTTTGAGATGTGGACATTCAAATGTGGAGGCAGATTAACGTGAACTCCTGTAAGCATTATGAAAAAGTTGGTCATTCTCACTGTAATGTCCAGTTATAGCACACCAACGGACAAGAATGTTCTGTTTATTATATGTGCACATTGATTGCAGTTATGCTGTCGGTTGCTTTAAATGCTTGAGCTGGGCTGATTCTGACTGGTCGTTTGCACTGTTCATCAGCCAGTTTTTATCAGATTTGCCCCACCACTCCTCCACTGTGATTGGACAGCTACCTATAAAGTGTCATAGGCTTCATCTACATGGACAACTTTTGTTTCAGTCGGAATTAAATCATTCTGATTGATAAACCTGAATGTAGTTTTTACATTACCACTAATTAAAGTGATTATGTTGATATTATCTTTGCATCAAATTCCAATGAATTACCGCAGGACAGTACATTTAACGTTATTCACTCTTCTGACTGCCGTTATCAGTTTCACACAATTTTTTTTCCTTTTTCTGAAAGTCTTGATAACACCATCGCTGAGTTTTTCTTTTATTATTTCAGCAAATAGGACTCTCTCCAAATTGTACTCTTCCATTCACTGCGCTCTAAGTTTACCCAACTATGACAACTTCCGTGACTGAGAGACCCGGAAATGTGAAAAGAGTCCATTGCTGTACACTTTTATCCAGTAATTTACAAATGAGAAGCAAGCAATTTAGCATGTAATAGTGAAAATAAAATTTCAGTTTAGTACTTTCAGTTGTGATTTCATTTAGGCCCATGTATTCATAAGTTAAACTACTAGCCAAGTATATATACAAATTTTTACATCATTATTATTATTATTATTTTGCACACAGGTATTGCTACAAAGATAAAATAACCTTCTGGTTATCCCCATCTACAAAAAACTAATAGTATAGGTAACATTATGGGGACTATTCACTTTTAACCAGTTGCTTATTTGTTCGCATATTGGTTATTTATTAGTACTCATTCATTCATTTTCTTTCGGCTTAGTCCCTTTATTCATCAGGGGTCGCCACAGCGGAATGAACCACCAACTTATCCAGCATATGTTTTACACAGCGCATGCCCTTCCAGCTGCAACCCAGTACTGGGAAACACCCATACACTCTCACACACACTCTCATATACTACGGCCAATTTAGCTTATTCAATTCACCTATACCACATGTCTTTGGACTGTGGGGGAAACCGGAGCACCGAAGGAAACCCACACCAAGACAGGGAGAACATCCAACCTCCACACAGAACCAGCCAACTGACCCAGCCGGGACTCGAACCAGTGATCTTCTTGGTGTGAGGCGACAGTGCTAACCACTGAGCCACCATGTCACCCTTATTAGTACTCATAAAGCAAATATTATTATCTTATTTTGGATAACCATATTCTACATATATAATTGAACTCCAGCACTACATGTCAACACACTTAACCAGTATGCCACTTAGCTTACGAACTCTTAAGTAAATTAGGATATTATTAAACACCATTTGTTTGTTTTTTTAAAAGGTATAGGCTAACTTCAGGGTTTGTATTTTGCAAGGGGCTGACATTTTACATTATAATGGTATCTACCAACAGTGGCAGTCTAGACAGCCAAAGCTTCACGTCTTGGTTTTACACGTGCACTGTACATTACTCAGACTCTTTAGACCGGGAATCAATGCTTATAAATGTGGTTTGCTCTCTCCACCACACTATTTACACAAAGGCATGACCATGACATCAACTCAAGGCCCAATGCTTCAGATCAGACATAATAACTCACTTTGTATTTGCTTCCTTTAATTAGACATTCCATTATTTCTTAACTTCTAAGCCTGTAATGTTTCGTACAGTCTGCTTGTCCCACTTTCCCAATTCACAGCTTCCACAAGGGAGAACATCTGCTCTCTTTTATAGGCTACATGGACTGTAAGGTCATCAAGATAAGGAGCTTCGCTAAATGATCATTTTAATCAATCTGTCAGTTAACTGCTAGAAACTCTTATCATTTCTCCACCCCTGTCTCTAAGGTGCATGGAATTCATCAGTGTGAGTGATTAATAATATTGTTTCTTAAATCACACCCAGGAACAAACTACTATTAAAGTTACCAGAACTCGTACCCCTCCCTCTCAGCCCCAATGCCAGGAAAAGGGCCTTTTCTAGTCATTGTGTGATAAATCCTGTTTTAATTACTGCTTTAACCAGAGGAAAACTGGGCATCTCACTAAGATTTTCTTTTTTTTCTTTGGAGGTTACTGTGTGCACAGAGCTTCACTGGACTGGATGCAAGCATTCCCGAGGAAAAATGTTAAATTCTCAAAAGCTGGAAGAGACCATTGTACAATTTTCCTGAAGTTCTATTGACTTTTACCTAATTATTTCACATATCCAAAACAGATTTGCATCCTTGTTTAACAATAGACAAATTAAATCGACTACATTTTGTAGCACTTTAGATTAGGAAACACATGAATGTACATTAAAATGCAATTTATACAAATTTTGGTTGTTTATTATTAGGACTAATAATGCACATATATATTGCTTAATTCTGCTGACATTTTTCTACATATTCTAGTCCCCTTAAACTAACTTAATCATAGGTACCAAAACCACTAGCAAGCAGTAAATGTTTTTTATTTTATTGTATTGAATGGAGGTAAAGCCTTGTTTATTAGTGTCCTCAATATTTGTTCTCTAATCTAAATGTAACAAAAATTGTTCATATGTACTGTATAAAAGTCCAATAATCTGTAATGGTGATTATAATGTATTGTAATGATGAGAAGATTTTGAAATATTTATTTAGGGAAAAAAGCATCACTATCACTGTTATTTTGGTTACTACACTGCTTTAAATACAAAAATATCTTTTGTGAAATAATACACTAATGGAGCATATTCAGTGTCACTATTGAGCCACAATCACACTACATTTTAGGCATGCAATGTGTCTGTTTAAAACATAATCATATGATAATATATACAAAACATTAAAATTTGCAGGCTTGCAAATCTACTTCACTATTCCAACAATGTAATCTTGCATATTCAAAGTCATTTCTTTTCTTGGAGCTTCAGTACTTGAGCCCAGTCTAAGGGGTCACATCATAACAAATCACTCTTCTATTGGTCACACGTTTCCTGGTGTTATAAATTCACAGGTCAGAGTTTACTAAAATTTAACACTGGAATGCAACAAAATGTAAAACATCTTTTTCATTCACATGACTGCCACTTTCATAAGGAATACGTAGGGCTGGGCGATTTATCAAAATGAAAGCAAAGCTACGATTGTCATGCACATCTTGTCAAGGAAGCACAATGTAACCAGCAGTAAATATCCTCGGAAGGCCAGAGGGCGCTCTCACAGAAACTCCAAATACCCGAAAAAAACACAAAGAAACCCTGGAAATCCCCATAGTGGTTGCTGAATAAACAGAAGTTTTAACTGCTTTCATTGATTCAGCTTATAATAATAAACACTTGACAATTTGTTTATCTCACGTAAGTATTTATTTCAAACACTCAACTGAAGTTATGAAGTAAAACCATGTTATTATATGTGGTAATTTCACATGCAGAGCCATAGTTCACTGAGAAGTGACACTGTCATTATCACAGAACGATTATCTTGATGTCATTATCCACAAATAAAATCAAATTCAATTTTAAAAACTATTTTTTGCATAGCTTATCGACCACTATGTGTATTAAATACTTTTCCTTCTAAAAGCATGTGCTGGAGGTTTAATAGAACCAGCTTTACTGACAAAATGTGCATGAAAAAAATCACCCTGGATTAATCTCCCAGCTCTAGCAATACACATTTATTTAAAGGACAAAATCCAGAATATTCATCCTTCTTTGTCCAACATTCCAAATCTTCAAAGGGGGGCCATATGAATGAATTTCAGTGTGAAAGCTGTTTCATTATATTTCTATACCAGTTAGGTTTGAAACCCTTTTTATTTATTTATGTTTTAATGCCCTATCAGCGGCATCCGCTATATTCATGGCAACATTGTTAATGAATAGTCAATATATAATTATATTAATAAACAAGCATCATACAAAAAAAGCATACAGATAACAACAACACTGATAAAAACTCATAAGATCTTTCAATTTGTTCAATGATTCTAAAATTCCTCTAGGAAACACCTTTTTGAAACACTTCCCTTAGAATATTTCTGAATAAAACCATTCTCAAATATAATTTTAAAATATATACATTCTATTAAAATATATTTTATAGTCAAAATGCTCTTACACAAGTCACAAATAGGTTTCAATAATAATAATAATGAGTGTGCAAGTCTTGAGTCACCAATTCTACATTTGTACGCATATACATCCTGGTCATCTGTATAATCAAAATGGTCCCTTTTTCTGTGAGATCCAATGTTTTGAGTATTTCTGTGAATTATGGGCTAATGTGGTAAGCAATTACTACAGAAGCAGGGTCACTCTAGAAGACAAACATCAAACATTACATCTGTCCAGGGCAGCTCTTGACAACATGCCCATTCACAACAATCATTTCCCATTAATTAAAGTTTAGTAGTTAAATGAACAGCAGTGAATGCAGATGTTAACCTTCAGGGAGCCCTAAACACGTGGCAAACTTTAATTGTGGCTGTGATGTTGTCAATAAAAATAAAAATAAAAATAAATGAAAGGATCAGTTCAGCCCCAAAAAAAGAAAATTCTGTCATCGTCTAATGATTTTATGTTCAAAGATACAGTCACCGTCATCTACTCATTTCCAACAGTCAATTTGTCACAATCCTCCACAAAAGGAATATAGAACCAAACCAACATACTGTAAAACATCTGATGCATTTTTTCAGTCATGACTTCACGGTTGGTCAGAATAAGCTAGTCAGTGCATGAGAAATTGAAGCACAAACTCGATTAGGACAGCATAACCAATAACATTAAGTGTTGGCAGCCATGCAGCAAAATCACACCTCTGCTTCTTGGGCTTCCACCTGAAGCTATGCAAACTGTGATGCAGTGGAGAATCTATTCTGTGTTTAGTGTTAAACAATGATCCAATGACACTCTTTTGTTTTCCCCCAAATCCTTTATGCCCCATACACTCAAAAATGGCATCACTTATGTAACTTAATTTAATTATGACACACATTTTCACACATTTGAAATGCAATATTTAAACTTATTGAATTACTTAATTTCAACTTATTTTATGAAAATAAAGCCCTTGAGCAAAATTTATTTTGATTAATTTATGTCTAACAACTTTCATTTGATTTACCCTGGCCTGTAAACACAGCTTACACTATAGAAGCCAATTCATTTCAAAACACTTAATTTGGACAACCACAATTTTATGTTATTTATTGCAGCTGCTTTAATAATGACTACAGATAGCTGAGACTGATCTCAGAACTAGCTTTAGCACAGTTATGTCTCATTGAGCAATGCAACAAACAAAATAATTGATCACACCCATACTCTTCTGCAAGGTGGGAACCTCAAAACTCTAAACATTACATGAAACTCTTCTAAATCTTCAAATTAAATCTTTTTCTTAACTGAAAACATCAATGATTACTTTTATTGTCAACATTTACCTCTCTTAATTCAATCCCACGAGAAGCATGCTGGGAACTACATATACCCTAACCAGGTAGCTACACCACATAAGTTCACAAATATAAGTGAAATAAATTGTCTAAAGAAATTATAATAATTGTGTTGTTTCATTATATTTTTGTGTACTAACACCAATAAATCACAAATAGACACAAACATGGGATGAACTGCAATCTGAAAATATTGCACAGCATTGTGTATCAATGTGTAATATGTAACTGAACATCAAAGAAAGCTTTCATTACATAATTATTATTGATTTAAAAATCAATTGTTTTTAACACTGATTAAATATAAAATTATCAATATAACATGCACAAAGAACATACTAATACAATAAAAAAGCCAAGTAATACAAATCTGTTTCCCAATGTTTTGTGGACCACTTTTCTAGGACATTATTATTATTAGAACTAATTTAGATTCAGACTAATGAATAATTGTACGTGATGCACATGATGCACATGACTCAGAAGAACAACTCACTCACAATTCCAACCAATCATTATTATGGCCGTGTTTACATCTGGTATTAAGATGTGTATCTGTCAATCTAAACACAAGTTGAAGAAGTGAAATACGGGTTTAAATGGAGACACATTTTGAGCTTGCCGACTTACGACCACATATAGATAGGTTGAAACCATATTAGACTGGATTGCTTTCATAGTGTAAATGCTCATGTGGTTGAATGCATTTGAATAGCCACAAAAGACCAGTCACTCTACTGACTCAATCCTCAAATATTTTGATATGTGTTGGTGAAGTGTGCTAGTCAGGCGTGATTTAAACTCACCTAAAATCTTAAGTTTGGTTTGACAGTATAAAATGTAAAAAGCTCAATGTTCTCTTCCCAGTCTTGATTCTAACACAAACTCAAAGTTCAGCGTAGTCTTAAGAAAAATAAATGCTGCTCTCTGTATTGCTTTCTGCTGCCTGTGTGAGTTTATTTCACAATATTAGACTGAAAGATCGGGAAATAGTTCAAAAGTAGACAATAAAATGTGTAAATGGGATTGTTTCTCCCTCATCTACTTGTGATCTGAATGATCATAATACATCTTAATACCATTTACATTTACACATTATCTACTGATTAAGAGCAAAAGTCCTAGAAAAAACACTATAGAAAGTTCCATTTGTTAAGGGGTCAATCTATCTATGGAGATATAGAAACATAGACACACACACACAGAACACATTCTTTATCCTCATATATATATATATATATATATATATATATATAAAAGCATCAGCGAATCATTATTAATTTATTTAAGTAAATGCGTGGGATGGGAATGGGACCTCATTGTAAATTTGCTACCTATATACCTAATATTTCCTGGTTCCAACTGTGACAATGTTTATTTATTTATTTAAATGGCATGTCAGCAGTATTGGCTTCATGGCAACATTAGTAATAAATAATAAATACACAAAGTACAATCATAACAGTTTCTTAATAAAAAAGCAATACACAAAAACATGCAGATAACTGTGACAACGAGATATTCCAGAACTACATTATTATGATGATGCACATAACACGTTTCTTTATCATCAAGGAATTAAACACTAGTCCTCTACTCAGGAAGACATTGATTTCGATTGTTTGACCGATGAAAAACCACATCCGTGATACTTTAACCTTGCGGCCATTATTTCATTTCATTTAAGCTGCAACACTGAAATACTGCCTACCTCGGCACACTACAGTAATAACACAGAACACAGCTTGTGTGTGTGTGTTTATTTCTGGAAGTCCCGTCTCTCCGCAACATGGCCGACACTATGGCTACAGCTTTACATTGTTATTGTTTCTGCCACGGTATAAACTGAGCAAGTATACTCAATAAAAAAACAAACATGTATAGAAAAAAAGTTACATTTAATAAATTAAACTCTTACCATTTGATGATGGTGACCATAAGGGATATTTGTCTCTTGAAAGAAGGCACTGAGGGCTGTCTGTGAGTGAAAGATCAGAACACAACATTACCGCACATGCCGTATTATAATAATTACAGGCTATTTTAACATCACGCTAGACTGTGAAACAGTAGGGGTTTCGCTTAGTTCAGGCAAGCTGGGAATGGCTGTAGGATTTGTCCTGATCCAAACGAGAAACGAAAGCACAACATTGTATCAGTGTTGAGCTCTTTTTTGAGTGTAATCTGTCAGCGGTCATCTTCATTGCATAATAGCATGGGAAGCTAGTACAGTGTGTCATGTGGAAGGATTATAGTATTTAATCTGGAGTAAACTCTAATTGGATAGTAGCCTGTCTGTTGAGCTTTTCGCAATTTTAACTGCAAAAGTGTTTTTTTTCTTAAACAAAGCACATGCAGAGGGCATTAATATATTTAAAAACGCCCAACGAGGAAACTAAAACACGTTTGGGTCATTGTTAGTACTCCGATAATACAGAATGGCAAATAGGCATAGGTGTGCTATGCAGTGCACCACATAAACAATGCACTGGCGTAGGCATGCATAGTGTGCTCTCCGCTGCGCTTACCTCAAACTGCCAATGTGCCGCTTGCAAAAGCTGTTTCGCCTGGTCTGCGGCACATCCAGCTGTCAGGACGAACTGGTTGATCATAACTTGATGTTTGAGTTCATCCATATTGACTGGTGCTTGTTTCCGAGCCACGAACACTGGTGTTTTCACCCGGGACAGGATTTTCGAGATTTAGTCTCTCTCCGCTTTTCTCTTTCAGTCGTCCACCATTACAGCCGGTTGAGCAAACACAAATATTTACTGTAGGAGCGCTGGTGTGATGAGCGCCGAATGATTGACATCGCGAATCAGCCAATCAGAGCGGGGCGAGGGTCATGGGAATTGTATGCGTCGGGATTCCACGTTTGTTGTGTTTCTGATGACTCTATGCTAGTTTGAGATATATGTTGAAGCGATAGATATACATATTACGGTTTGGCTTATATAATGTCAAATGATCGATTTTTAAATGGAGAGAGGGAATGTGTAAATTACACAGAAAGGACAACGGTACGTGTTTAAGTTGGTCTTTAAACGGCGAAACTACAAGTCCCGTCATGCAACGCTTTGTTTGTTAAGTTCTAGAAGGCAGAATTTATGAATGACGGTCGCTCCCGTCCAATTCCCATTCGAGCTATGCCACTACCTTCCCAAATATGGTAAACAAATCTTCCAACACCAATTAAATCAGTAGCGTCTTAACAGAGGACCCCCGATGTACTTTTAGCGCAGTCCTTTCTTTTGCAGTGATGACGTTGCTTTTATCTTTATTTTGTATTTTCACAACAAAGCCTCACATCAAAATATGGGATCAACAAAACATTTCATCATGATGCAATCATGACAGAACAGGGATTTTTGCAGTCTTTAATATTCCAAATGGTTGATTTCCAAATGAAGACCGCCAAATATGGTCAGGGGACCCCATCCCTATATATATATCCAGCATATGTTTTACACAGCGGATGCACTTCCAGCTGCAACCCATCACTGGGAAACACCCATACACTCTCACAAACACACACACTCATACACTACGGCCAATTTTGCTTATTCAATTCACCTATACCACATGTCTTTGGACTTATGGGGGAAACCGGAGCACCCGAAGGAAACCCACGCGAGAACATGCAAACTCCACGCAGAAATGCCAACTGACCAAGCTGAGGCTAGAACCAGCGACCTTTAGCACTACCCACTGTGCCACCGCACCGCCCTATATATATATATATATATATATATA
>CAIGQV010017602.1:1746513-1768967 GCA_903798115.1 Danio jaintianensis | reverse complement strand
TTTTAATGATACGGCGATCTCTATATATATCAATATATCTATATATATATATATATATATATATGGTAATTATAGTAACTTTTTCATTTGTTTACGTTGGTTTAATGTTTACAGTTTTATTTATCTTCATTTTTATTAATTTATATTTAACTTAATTGCCTTTTTGTGTTCTTTATAATTATTACAATACAATACAATTGAACTATTATTAGGCTTAAATTAATGTTTCTTCTTCTTATGATGATGATGATGATGATTTTTATTATTATTATCCAAAGATTTTACTCAGGCCCCCAGCATTTAAATTACATCATTACATTTGACATAACATTCTACCTGTTATACCATTGTTGTTTATATTTATTTTGAAATTTTAACATTAATTTCAATTGACACTATGTAATTTATTTTTTAAGTGTTATTTAATCATATTTTGTATTCATTATTTCTAATCATTTGTTTATTGTTCACAAACAGAATAACTCAATATACATCCGCAATAAAAAAAGTAATTTAGTTGATTATAATGTATATACAATGAATAAATGGAATAAAGTTTATTCTTATGTTGGGTCTCTGTTCAAATCAACCGAGACCAGACCGCAGTGGACGACAGACAACATTTCCCATCATTCTCTGTCCTCGGGAAAACCAATCTCGCGAGAATATGGGATCCCCAGTAGAGAGTCTTTTCCAATAACGTTAGTCTTGTTTTTGTTTTTATTTTGTTCACCGAGGAAAACGTCGTGTATTTGTCGTCTGCGTATGAGCTCAGAGGTTTGTATAAGTCTGTCTGTTTTTTCCGAAAAGCCAAAACGTAGATTCAGAAGTTTATTCCTTTTGTTTGCAGTTCTTCTTGTCGCCAGAGATGGAAATGTGTCCGTAGTAGCGGAGAAACAAACGGCATCCAGCTAACAGTCCAAAACAAACCTTCGTTTAACCACATATATCGGTCTTCAGCAACTCTTTACGTCTAAACATGGGTTCAATACTGAGCAGGAGGATTGCTGGAGTTGAAGACATCGATATTCAGGCCAATTCGGCGTACAGATATCCCCCCAAATCAGGTAAAATGTCACTTAAGTAAAATGTTGACAGATGTTAGCTTCATTGCAAGTTGTCTTATAACGTAACTGCGCATTTTTAGGATTTACTGGTGTCATAAATCGACTTTTGCTCGTTATTGGTGTTTGTAACATTTTGTACTTTTGCAGTTGAGAAATCTGGTAATAACTGGGTGTCATGTTCTACTTTGGTAGTGTAGAGAAGATATATTAATTTGAAAGGTGTTCATTTTCCAGCTCTACCTTAGCACCATATGCATTTTAGATAATAATCTCCATAATGCCATTATTGCAGGAAATTATTTCACCAGCCATTTCTTCATGGGAGGAGAAAAGTTTGACACACCCCATCCAGAGGGATATCTTTTTGGAGAAAACATGGATTTAAACTTCCTAGGAAACCGGCCTGTGCAGGTGACCAAATGAAACGGCATCAAAATTATACACAGCCTGAAGTTTTACATCATTCTTACACAAATGCTTTATCCTGTTTTCCACAGTTTCCCTATGTGACCCCAGCAGCACATGAACCTGTGAAGACCCTGAGGAGTTTGGTGAATATCAGGAAGGATTCTTTACGGCTTGTCAGGTATGTATAATAATGCCTTTAAAGTCCCTTTGAAATGAAAATAATTTTGTGATGTTAGCATCAGTATATAAGTTTTAAGGTTATCTGTAAGTGAGTGTGTTCCAAAACAGTGGCAAAATTGGTATTAAGAAGATAAAGCTTGCAGTTTGTCATTTTCGCCTAAATCTTTATTTTTTACCATCATCTCATTCTTCAGTTTCTCATCAAATCTTCTGACCAATCAAATGCTCTCTAGTATCTGATATGTCCTGCCCCTTCAAGACATTTTTCATTTGCTTTTCATTTGATGCGCTTGAGCTCAACCGCTCTCCCTGGCAGAGCTGTCATTTGTTGTTTTTTAAAAAGGGGAGGGGCTACTCTGTCCCACCACGGTCTTCATGTTTTAGTTGAAATTATGTCACGCGTTGAACAAAAATGCACATTTCAATACACTTCACGGGACCTTTAAGGATTTTCTGATGACATCACAAAATACAAATAATAGGCAGTACAGTGCAAAAGTCTTAGTCCACTAGCATTTTCACCAACAAACCCAAAAATGATTTAAGTCAGTTATTTCTATCTTTTGCTGTAGTGTGTCAGTAGGAACTATCAGATTATATTTTCAAACATTATTTTTGTAATAATCCACCAAGACTTTTGTTGGTGTAAAGCAGTCAGTGCTTCACACAGAGATCTGACCTTAGCATCATCCAGTCCATTTGGAAGGACAAACTGAGACTGACTAACATGTGGCAACATCTGAAAGCTACCTGTAAAACTACCGAAAAAAGTATGCGGAAGTGTACATAGGACAAGAGCAGTATTAAATGCAAAGGGTGTTTACACCAAATGTGGATTTAATTTAATTAATAGAAACTAATTGATTAACAAAATCGGTTTATTCATTATTTTTGAAATCATCCTCACTTAAGCGTGTTTTTACAGTTCTAAATCTTTATACAGTACTTTAGTTTTAAAGGCAGATTTCTTGAAGTGTCTTGGAGATGTTGCCACAATTTTTCTGGATTTAATCTTTCTCAGTTTCTTCATGTCTTTCCTGATGGACTGAATAATGGTGAGATTAGATCTCTGTCTGAAGTAACGCCTGCTTTCAGACTCCTTGTGCATGAAAAAAATCTCTCAAAAATTTTACAATTAACAGGAAAAATTTGAATGTAAAGTGATATTTGACAAACCAGGAAACACTATTTCCTCTCTATATGCACCAGACACTTTCTTATAAAAGCTGATACAAGGAAAAATAAAAAATGTTACAAGGACTCAATGAGATAACACAAATGTTTATTTGTGAAAGCACTGCAAATCATATCGTACTACCTGCTTTTTAACCTTAAATACTTCTTTTGCACAATATTTTGCACCAAACTTTACAGTGGTGTAAAGTACTATTTATAGTATATATTATACTATATGTTCAGATATATTATCGCTTTAGTATACCAAAAAGAAATAGAATAAATATCACCTTTTTGAAAAAGTACATTATACTGTATAACTGTAGATTAACCATGTGTATGCTTGATAGCTATACTGTCCACCCTACTCACACCTTAACTTTTCTCATTTTGGTAGTAATGTAATAAGGGCACCATATGTAAAGCTGCTTTGGAACAAACATTATTGTGAGAAGCGCTACACAAATAAACTTGAATTGAATATTTCCTACACTACACCAAAAGATAGAAGTAAATAACTGATTTACACCAATTTTTAATTGATGAAAAAACTAGTGACCTTACCTAAGACTTTTTAAAAAAAAAAATGTTTTTTTTTTTTTTTACTTTTCCTTTTTTTTTTTTTTTGCAGATATAAGGATGATTCTGACAGCACACCTGAAGACACAGGAGATCCCAGGGTGCTTTATAGTGTTGAATTCTGCTTTGATACTGATGCCAGAGTGGCAATTACATTATACTGTCAAGCCTTTGAGGAGTTTGCCAATGGGATGGCGATGTAAGTTTCCACTGTATGAAGATTCTGCAGTTAAATAATTCTAAACAAGTGTTTTTGTGCTCAGTTTTGTAACTTAGTGATTACTTTTGTAGAAACCTGAGTTTCTTGTGATTGATAGCCTCGGTTGCTTTAAAATCCCACTTGTGCCATTTGAGCCAAATGAAACAACCCTTTGGCACCTAGGCATTGGCATTTCCTAGCAACTAGATTATTTGCTTAGAAAAAATGTACAATTATTACAAAAGATTACACCCTTTTAAAATGGTACCATGTTTTTAATGTACATTACTCATAGCTGACACTCTCAGATGTGTTGGTGAAAATTGCTACCATATTCTTTTTAAAGATATAGTGCCAAGAGCCCTTCAATGGTGTCAGAGACGGTCCATTATAAGAGAGGGATAAATCAGCAATTTTCTCTGTCATCCTTCAAGATTGATTTCACCAAATGGAAGCCTGAAGAGGTCTGATTTTCTAAGATTACGTTTCTGTAGATGATTAGAAACTCATTTGCATCGGTGCAGTCTTACCCAGGCAAAGATGTTTTTTTTATTATTATATTTATAATAAATAAGAAAAGCTGTTATTAATAGTTAGTCATATTTTTCTGTAGCTGAACTTCGATCTGGACAAAGGAGTTTTTCCTTTGGTGATCCAAGCAATAGTGGATGATGGAGATGGTTGGTGTAAAAATGTTTCATACTAAAATACATATAGTTATGGTTATGTATTATCTGTCACTTCACAAAACATTGTATTTTCTGTTCCAGATGTCACTGGGCATGCACACGTTCTCTTGGCAGCATTTGAAAGGGTGTGTATTTCTTGAGATTTGTTTTAGCTCAAGAATGTTAGCTGGACTCAAATTTTGCAAGCCTTCGGTCATGTTTTATGACATTAAGTAAGTCATTAACCAGGCAAGATTTTATACAGTCAGGAAAGTTTGACATTTATGGTTCCCATAATCATGGAAAATTTGTAAATATCATTTGGTTTTTGTTCGTTTGTGTTATTTAATGAAATATTAAAACTCATAAATATTAGCATTTGCCAGAAAAAGTCTGGGAAAAGAATGGGGAACCTTAAAATATTTTGGTTGAACAAAAATAGAACAAAAATTCCCACAGAAATCATCATATAGGCCCTCTGAAATTTGATTTATGTTATAAATTCTGTTTGTAGTGAGATTAATAAACCAAGATGCATAATGCCATAAGAAGAGTACATTAGTACATTTGTTCTCACATTTGTAATGCACAAAATCCAGGTTGTTGTTTCCATAATAGTAATATGTACATTCCTTAATTTACAGCATGTTGATGGCAGTTTCTCAGTGAAGCCTTTGAAACAGAAGCAGATTGTAAGTATTGTGGCTCATATTTCTCATTGTGGAATGTTAAGGCCCTGATATACTCAGCTGTTATTTCTTTAATATTCTTCACAATTAAACATTGTCTGTGGTGCTTTTGATTAGCATTACACTTTAATTGCCACTATAAATCAGCACTTCAATGTTTTTTTTTTTTTTTTTTTTTACCTGCAGTTGGTTTTTTCCTCAGTTTCACGTGAAGTAATTCAGGACCTTAAAGGTGTGATAATTGTGTCTTAAAATAGTGGTTTCCAACCTTTTTACCCAGGAGAACCCCTATTTTAACATCCAAAATCCTTAACGACCCCTCACCTCCTTTAAAAAAAATGAGATGACAACAATTAAGAAATGCATAACAACTATATTAGTTAGACTTTCAAATGACTTCTAATGTTATCTAATAAAATGTAAAACATTTATACATAAAAAATCTATTGAAAAAAATTCTTTTACATTATTTTTTATTTGATTTCCTTTTTTCTTTTTATATTTTAGTTAATTTATTTTTTACGTTTTTTATGTACAAATGCTTTTTTTACATAATATGTGCAGTATTTAAACTTTAGTCTAACTTTTGCATTGATCTGAAAGCAAGAAAATGTAAATCCATTGTACATAAAGCATTATTTTATTAGGAAGGCAAAATGAAATGAAATGAACCTATCATTAAGATTTTTCCCGAGACCGTCAGTTTCTATCATATATTTTCACTCTGCACTTAGTTCAAGCTTCTTCTCTAACCCCCAAACAATAGTGAATTTGCTGACCCCCTCATAAATCTTTGTAACCACTTTCTTAAAGCAACAAAACCTTCTCATTTTACACTATATTTATGATTGTGACTGAATAATTTTCTGTCGTAATTGGATCCCTCCTTAAACAGACAGATTGAACACTTTGGTTTGTCCAAACTCATGCACAGCAATCAACTGTCAAAGCAATAATCAGACCATGTCACTTCAGAAAAAGATAATCATCATTTTGATCTGTGCTGTGACGTTTCTTGTGCCAGTATTGTGCATTTCTGAAATCACATGCTCATCCTTTTATGGAGTTAGTTTTATGTTTGATTGAATAATAAAAATGAACTCTGTAATCATTCAGGTGGACCGTGTGAGTTATCTGCTGCAGGAGATTTACGGCATTGAAAACAGGAACAACCAGGAGACAAAGGTAAACGATGACTTTATGCCAGAGGATGTTGGACAAATGAGATGACTGGTAATAGGATATTTCCTGTGTCTGATTTCATGTACTGTTTGTTTTGTCTTCTCTGTGCAGTCCACAGAGGATGAGAACAGTGACAACAGCAGCGAGTGTGTGGTTTGTTTATCAGACCTGCGTGACACACTCATTCTCCCCTGCAGGCACCTGTGTCTGTGCAATGCCTGCGCCGACACACTGCGTTACCAGGCCAACAACTGCCCGATCTGCCGACTCCGTAAGTGCTCATTAATCAACGCCTCAGCTTCCTGTATTCTTCCGCTATTATTATTCAGATCGGTTCCGCTAAGTGAGTGGGTATGGCCATAAAGATAAAAGGCTGTGCTGTGATTTAAAAACAAAAACAAATCTGATATGGGGCTGATTTTCTATTGTGGTTTTATTCCTCTTTTCATTGTTCTTCTTGGTAATGAATACTGTCAGTAGTGTATCATTGATCACTCATGCAGTGCTGATCATGTGACTGTTGAAAAACAGAGCCATCTGGTGGGGTTGCCTGGTAATTGTGATTATTAGGTTGGTGGTGTTTTCATATTTGGACCCAATATGGAAGGGCTGGAAGTGTCTGAGGAAAAAAAATCCCTATATATATATATATATATATATATATATATATATATATTTATATATATATATATTTATTTATTATTATAAAAAATTATAATAAAAAATGTTTTATACATGATAAATACATAATAAAATAGTCTTATTTTTTATTTATATATTAACCAAATGATAACAATTATATTTGTTTTATTAATATTATATTTTATATTATATATATAATATTTTAGATATTTAGTTATAATTATTTTTCCTCTTTAAAAATGTGTGTAGATTGATGTATATATTGATGTATAAATACTTTTTACATTTTAGAGTCAGGTTAAATGAGGGTGATCATAATTGGGGGTCCTTTGCCATTTTAAAGGCTGAAAACTATGTCTGCATTAATCACAGTACATTTAAACAAGTTGCTTGTTCACACAAAAATGTCAGAAAACATTTAAATAATCTTGCACAGCCATAAAACATAATAAAAGCTCCCTGAAATAACAATTGACCCTATGAAACGATAATTTTAATAATAATATTTATTATTTCGGTCACGCTTTACATTCGCTTTACATACGCTTTCATTAGTTAATGTATTTACTAGCATGAACTAATTATGAACAATACATGTACAGCATTTATTAATCATAGTTCAACATTTTCTAATTAACATCCAAATTCATGCTTGCTAACATTAGTTAATGCACCATGAGTTAACATTAACTAACATAAACAAAAAGTGTAATAAATGTATTGTTCATTGTTTGTTCATGTTAGTAAATGCATTAACTAACATTAACTAATACAACCTTATTGTAAAGTGTTACTATTACTTCAGTCAGCACAACAGTGCTATAAATGCATTTACACATTTATCCTTTTAGGGCACTGTCATCAAAACATAAAAAAGGTGATGAAAACATATCTTTAATTATATATCCTGATTAAAATTTGCTGTGAATTATTAGACATCAACTGATTGTCTGTAGATTTTTTTTGTATTACCAAAGAAAGGGCATGAAAAGAACATGATTCCTTGATGTATAAGGAAAGAGGAAACATGCTTAGAAATGTAGAAACTATACAAACAGCACTGACATGAGTTGGCCAAGCTTTTGTGTACATGTGTAAATCAAGTTTCTGCCCTTTAGAACTTCTTCACTGTCAGAATGTGCACTGATTTCGCTTCAACAGTAACACCAGCTGGGCAAATATTTACTCCTCTTTGTCGCCAAATGAATCTGGTTACATTTAAGCTCGCCCATGTGAAGATGCAGCACCTGTGTTTGTTTATGCACTCTGCACTTGTTTGTGTCCCTTTTTTCCCCTCAAATGACCTTCTCGTCTCCTCTCATCTCCTCTACCTGCTCCAGCATTCAGAGCCCTGCTCCAGATCCGAGCCGTAAGGAAGAAAACAGCCGCCACTCTCTCCCCAGTGTCCTTCAGTCCAGTGCTGTCCCAGAGCTCCGACCATACTGAGCATTCGGTATAATTAAAGTGTGCTCTAATTATTAATATATCATTGATTCTTTTCTACAATGTTACTATTTTTCTACAGTGTTACTTTTCTACAATGTTACAAAATCATTATTGACATGTGAAATCATGCTTTGCTTTTGATTCCAGTACAGCTGTGATTGAACTTTTTGCTTTAGTAAATTGTACAGGTTTGTTTTAGGTTTTCTTGGCATGAGGTGAGAATTTGGGATCCTTGATATAAAAAAAAAAAATCATATTACGTGAGAATGAGTTTTTTTTGCATTAGATGAATGCGTTGTTCCATTTTGTCAAAAATACAGTAAAAACTCAAATGAAAATAAAACAGGCCTTTTTTTGTTTAAATATTAATATTGTTTTAATAATAGTATTCTTTAATAATAGTTTAAAATATTCCTGTAATGGTAAAGCTGTGTTTTCAGCATCAATACTCCTGTCTTCATTGTCACATTTTTCCTTCAGAATAATAATAATTATAATTATAATAATATTAATTAATTATTATAATATGCTAATTTGGAATCTCAAGACATTTATTGTTTAAATCCAGTCAAACTAAAAGTGCTTCAGGGGAAATTGATGTGTCGTTGCCCTTTGGATAAGGGATTCATTAAGATAAACAAACAAAATAAAAAATCTAAATCATAAAATCCAAGGCACTCAAAAAGTAAGTGAGAGTGCCTTGGACTTATGTTTTTTGTTAACATTTATTATTATTATTGTTGTTTAGTTCATTAGTGTTGGAAAAAGCTGTACTACTTTAAAAAAAAAGGTTTAATATAAAGTTTAAAAAGAACAGTGTTTAATTGAAATAGAAATAAAATAGTGTCTATTTTCACTGTATAGCTGAAAAAAAATACTGAACCCAAACTGTTGAATGATGCTGTATGTTGTCAGGTAAACACAACTTTTAATACCTATGAGTGCTTTATGCTTTTAATTTTGTAAAGAAGTAATTAGGACCCTTAATTACAATTTTAATTTATTTATAAAGCACAATTAAACAGAACTAATGCTGACCAATGTGCTGTACAGACTAGGTAAATGGTAATGAAATGAAAAAAAAAAGACATTATCAAAAATTAAATCGACAGAACATAAAGGAAAGCAAACACACAAAAGGGAGTGTTACAAATCGTCGAGATAAGCCAGATCAATAGAAATTATTTTAATCTAGATTTAAAAATAGATAGTATTGGAGCAGTTCTAATTTCCACAGGAAGACTGTTTTATAATTTTGGAACGAAAGCTCTATCCCCCCTCGATTTTAGTCTACTTCTGAGAACCACCAATAGCCTTTAGTTGCTGAGCTGATAGCTCATGGAGTTCTAGCAGCAAGTCAGAGAGATATAAACCATGTAGCGACTTACAAACCAATAAGACAATTTTAGTTTTACTGACTTTTCTTCTTGAATCCCAGAATGCAGACAACATTCCTCCAGGCTATGAGCCCATCTCCCTGCTGGAGGCCCTCAATGGTGTGCAACCTGTGTCTCCTTCAATCCCATCAGCCCCTCTCTATGAGGAGATCCAGTTTTCGGGAGAGATGGGAGATCCTCTCAACCTGACCGGCCGGCAACAGAACGGAGATCCTGGAGCACTGAAGGGCAAAGGTAGCAAATCACCAGATGGGTAAGTTTCAGGACTGTGCAAATACTTTTACACTGAAAATGTGAATGCAGTTATGTAATTATATGTAATTGATATGTAATTGGTGTGTGTGTGTGTGCGCGCGCGTGCGTGCGTGCGTGCGTGCGTGTGTGTGTGTGTTGTTTCCAGGTCTGTATGTTCTCCCTCGTCCCCCATTCAGGAGGAGGATGATGAGGAGAGGATGTCGGAGCTCTCTGATGCACAGCCGCAGTCTGTTTTGCCCTGTAGTCTCAGTCCCTCTGAGGTCAGTCACTGTTACTTCACAAATGACGACCACTGATAGGCCAGTAGAGCTGTGGAATATCAATGTAGTGTTTTTTTTTTTTTTTAAATTGAAAAGCTGATGCCATAAAAAATTATTTAAAAAAAAGTAATTAAATCATGTCATATTAATGTTTAGCAACATTAGTGTTTTTTGCAAATAATATACCCCTTTATTATTTATTTATTTAGTTAGTTAATATTTATATTCTCTATTATATAATATTAAAATGGAAAAATTGAACACAAATGATTTACTAAAATGATTTACCTTCAGGGGGTGGTCTGTAGAGCATTCCAGACAAAACTGGACAGGTTTAAATGAATCTGGTTGTTGAAACCACATACACTGAAAAAAATTACTGTTGCTGTTTGTTTAAACTATTTATTTAAAATCAGTTGAAACAACACAATTCTTAAGGTTTGTTGGGGTAAAACTTTAAATGTTCAATCCACTTAAATTTGTAAAAACGATTAAGTTAACTTAATTTGTGTTGGGACAACATAAAGGGATTGTGTGGAATTCAACAATTTTAGAGAATATGTACATTTTTCTCCTCCCAAAATGTAAAAAAAATAAAGTGAGATTGTTTTATATGACATATTCCTATATAACAGTGCAAGTACAACACACAATGGCAATGCCAAATATTACAGTTTGTAATGTTGGTTTGTTTTGTTTAATTAAAAATTTTCATTCAGTTTTAGACCTGTCATTAACTGTTAGATGATCAAATTAGGATATCAAATGAATATCAAATGGCAGCATTAACTTACCCGTAGTAGCCCATCTCTATGAATTGAGAAGAAAAATAACAGAAATATATAGTAACATATATACATTTATTTTTTTTTTTCATTTATAAAAGAATGGTGGTTATTGTTGGGAGAGTAAGTTATACACATTAATGTTTACCCTTTACAGTTTTGAATGATGTCTTGTGCATATTTGTACAATACAAATTGCTGTTTAATTTTAGCCTGTGATGATAGTAATTGTGGAGCCCACCTTGTACAGTTGTGATGAAATTTTACCAGAACACGAGTCAAGTACAAAGCCTCCTATAACTTACAGGTAAAACCATTTGTATACTGAATAAAATATCTAGCTTACTTAAATTTGCATATAGCGTGGAATTAGAAGATCGGAATCATATCCGTTTAGCTGTGACACATCTTTGTGGCTACATGTAAATGAAACCATTTTCACAAATCTGATAGCTGTCCAGTCAGAGAAAACACATGAAGTGACCAGGTGTAAACAGATTTGTGAGATCCTGATTTTAGTTTAGTTTGTCACCTGTTTTAAAGTAAACAAGCATTTGGGGGAGAAAATCTGAAGTGCAACAATACATTTCTAATTAATACACTTAAAACTAATACACTTCTTTATTCAGTTTCTATATTGAATCTTAAATCTCTTCTGTTAGATTGACACCTCGAAAGAAAGATCAACATTGGTCTGCTTTATGATCTGACTACAGTCTCGGTTCATCTGTTAATTCTCTCTATAATGTAAAGCCTAGCCAACATTTTTTTAAGCTCATAATTAATAATGAAAACGTGCATGAAAACAAAAGTTATTACATGTCTTATTCTAATTTTAAAATAATTAAATGTTACAAAAAAGGACAGGCAATAGATTGATATATTCAACTCTTGACAATTGAAATGAGGCTATGTAGTAGAAAGTCTTACCTCTGATTTAAATTTGCTGACTATATCTGTGGGTGTCACCATTCAAAATTTTGCTAATAATGTCTTATTGCTCATCATCATCATAAATTAAAATAATGACGTATGATAGCTGAGTGGAATCCCAGAAAATAAACTGGAAACTCTGACCAATGTGGGAGAGTTTACACGTAACTTGTTTTAACAATTTTGGTCCATATAGAAACTTTGCTGTGTAAAAGTGAACCACACCAAGACAAAAAGCAACATTGTAACAATTTTAATCCCTGTTTTGGAATAAAACAATCGATCTACAGGTGTGAAAGCACCCTTAGTTTTTTACTTTTGGCCTTTAAATGACCTGTCTGATGGTTTGTGTAAACACTCTACAATAGTTTCTTTAGAAATGCATTTTCCTGTAAACTTTTATTGTGCTTGTGTGCAATTCATGCTATGGATAAGCTGACTGTGTGATGCTATTAGTTTTGCATAGACCTGTGGGTTTTACCTGGATGCACATGACTGATAATGATATGCAAACTAGTGAACATCTTACACTGTTGTGTCTGTTCATTGTTCAGCCTGTCCTGTAACCCGTCAGCTCATTGTAGATGATTTCCCAACAGGACACAGTAGAGGGTGTGACTGCCAAACCTGGCTTCCCAAATTCAGGTTAGCAAACTCCATGTGAAAATCCATATTAAAATTCATTATTTTATGACAGTACTGCAAACTGTGCGTGTGTGTGTGTTTCGCCTAAGAATTTTTCACGTTTTTATCTATTCTGCTCACCAAGGCTCACCATTTTATCTGATCAAAAATACAATACAAAATTGTGAAATAATATTAAAGTTAAAAACAATTTCTTACTGAATGGAGTTTAAAGTGTAATTTATTCCTGTTATTTAGAGCAGAATTTTCAGCATTTATTACTCCTCGCATGATCCTTCAGAAATCTTTATAATATCATGATCTGCTGATCAAGAAATGTTGTATTTAATATTTTTGGACTGCTTCATATTTCTGTGGAAACTGTAATTTAGTGCCATTCAAAAGCAAAATGAAAAATGTTGACTTGTGTTCATCAAAGACACATTAAATTAGTCAAGAGGGAATATACAGCTCATGTGACACTAGAATAATGATAACAATTTAGCTTTGAATCACTATTACATTTGATAAATTGATAAATTACATTTGTAACTACATTTAATAATATAATGGTTGTCAGGGTACCCGCTGGATCTTAAAAAGTCTTAAAATGTCTTAAGTTTCAAAAGCAAAAATTTAGGCCTTAAAGTCTTAAATTCGCAAAAATATTGAATTGTAGGTCCTAATTTTCCAATGTCCATGTAAAGCAGCCAACACCTGTATACAGTCACCAACTATACATCTCAATAAAACGTTTAACAAAACTCTATTTAACAGTATGGTTCCTCACAGTAACATTTGTGAGTTCTCCATGTGTTTGTAGACCATATGTGGTAAAGACACTGACCTGCAAAGACTGTTGTAGACTGTTGTTTAGCCCTTTATAAGTGTGAAATTTTATTCATAATGGTCTTGAAAAGTCTTAAATTTGACTTGGTGAAACCTGCAGAAACCCTGGGTTGTTTTAAACCATAATTATAATTCACACTTTTACAGATACAAATGCAGAAAAGAAATCTTACTGATCCCGAACATTTGACTGGAAGTGCATGTGATATTTAAACTCAGACTGACTTGAATCCTTTATTCATGTGATGATGTCAGGTTCCGAGAGCCGATCGCTGGGTGTGTCTGTAAGTGAAATCCTCCAGGACTGTCACAGTGAGCGCAGCAGCCTGAGCCAGACAGAAAGTGACCCCTCGGCAGATCTGGCCCTGCCTGGTGAGCCACTAACATGAACACACACACACACACACACACACACACACACACACGCACAGGCCCACCACAAGACTGCCTATAGAAGTTGCTATTTTAGAAGTAGTTCTTCCGAGTCCAGTTTTGCAGGCGGGGTGTTATTCATGTCCTGTTAAAACCTTGTACTGTTGACTTTGAGAAAATGCAAAACGGCAAAGTTGGAGCAAGCAAATTTTTCAGCATGTTTGGCAGAACTGATGCTGTGCTGTGCGATCTTTCTTTGTTATTGCTGCCTCTTTGCTTAATTTCTACCTTTTAAGTAAGTTTTTCAGTGTTTAAATGCATTTTTGCTGTTTTCTGGTAGTATTTCAGCTCTCTTCATGCTAGAATTTAACAACGTTTTCTGTTCTAAAGTGCAGTGTTTATTCAAATATAATATATATATATTTCCTCTGACATTTTGATTAGGATTGTAGATGTTAGATTAAACAAAGAAAGTGGTATGATTTCTGTTAGGTCATTTAAATTTGCTTGTAGTTGTAATAAGTAAATTAGATTATTAAATTTTATATATTAAATGCTTTGAATTTTTCTTATATTTAGGTATAACATTAGGCTTTTTTACTTGTACCTAAGAATATTTATTTTGTCATATGCATGATAAAAAGTAAAAAAAAATAAAAATGAAAACTTACTTTTGAAATTGATATATTATTCAGTCATAATTGTTTTAAACTTTAAATGTCAATTATGACAAAAATAACAGTTATGAGGGGGACATTGATGGCGTTTTCAGAAATATCTGTCTGTTATTTGTTTTAATCTCTCATATTGTTTTTTGTTTGCAACGAAATCTGTTCTCTCATTGGTCAGAGGGCACCTGTTTACACTCCTCTGCATCATCAATCAAGATCGATTGACTTGTTCACTTGCAGCCTTACTGTGACTTTATCTGTAGCTGTTGTTCTGCTCAGACCGAAAAATTATACACATCTATTCCATTAAAAATAAAACTGCTGCTTTTTATTTAATACATTTCCCATTAGGAATTATTTTACTGCATGGTGTGTTGGTCTGTTGGATCAAAATGGTTTCTCACCTCATACTGAAAATGAATCAAAGAGGTTTACTATAAAACTATAAAACTGCCTTGTTCATGTGATTTCAGAGCAGTTGCTTTAGTGCTGTTTCCATAAATGCCTAAATGAACTGACTAAAGCCGTAAAATTTACCAGGTTGTGAAACAGGTGCCAGGTGTTAAGATGATAGTACTTTAAACTAGTATTTAAAGTGTGTTGTGTGTCAGAAATGGGCTTCCGTTCAGATATTGTGTCTTATGCATGTGTTATGCTGTACTGTCTCCTAACCCTCTCTCTTTCTTACTGAACTTGGCTTGCTCTTAACACGCATAGCGTCAGAGTCGTGGTCCACTGCTGTAGAGGAGTGTTGACTCGGGTAGGTCACCACTCTCATAGATAAATCAATCTTTTGACCCATTGTCCGTTTACACATTGTATGCACAGTTAGATATTTTCTCATGATTATTTTTTTTTTTACATTTTTAAAATAAAAGTAATGTCAGTAGAACTATGTAAAAGCACAAATGTCTACCATCTATGATTGAAACTTGTCCACTAAAATGTACATTTTTATTCAATATTTGACGGAATCTCAACTGAAACATGAAGACAGGGTGGCTCCTCCCCTTTTAAAAAAAACAGCCAATAGTGTTTTGTTTTATCACAGCTTATGACATGAAAAAAATCGTTCATCCATGTAGGCGGAAGTGACAAACTGGAAGCTTTGGATGTTTTTGTCAGTTTTATATCTTCTAAACACAAATTTTGTCACTGTTCTGGAGCACACTATTTACAGATATCCTTAAAACTAACAATACTCATTCATACTAACATCTAAAAAAACTTAATTTTACAGGACCTTTAAACCTGATTTATACTTCTGCATCGAGTGATTGTCGTACCCTACGGTGCATACCTAACACTTAGCTGACACCATTGTGAGCATTTACACATCTGTTCTGTCTGTGCTGTTCTGGCAATAACACATCTGAAACGCTGCTAGCCAGTGGGGTTTCTATATTCCTCTGTGTTGAGTTTCTTTGCCTGTATTTTGGTTTTACACCAAAAATGCGTGCGATGCTACTGTAGAACTCGCACTCATTCAAGGGAGGAGGAGGTGGGAACCGACGAATGTTCAACAACTTTAATCAGAAATAAACAGAAATAAAAAGTATCCATATGGTTCTCCTCACCTCTCATGGCTTTTAGCCCCGCCCACATTTGTCACCACTACCAAATCGACCAATCACAGACCTTGTGCTCCACGTCGTTGTTGCGATTGTAGTTCTATTTTTTGACAGGTGTCCATCAGGATACGGTGAAGGTTACGGCAAAGAAGGGTTTCCGAGTAAATTTCTTCCAGCTAGTGTGACAATTTTGTTATTTAGCGCTGATGCCACTACCAAAATGATAAGCTGTTTGTTATATTAGTCATATTAGTTGTCAAGTGCATTTGTATTACATGTCTGTAGGTTTTTGCATGACAACAGAAAGAATAAAGTTTGTTCATTTGCTCAAAGTTGAAAAAAAAAATTGTCCAAACTTTTATAAACTTCTATTGAAACTTTTCATATAACAATCAGCAAAATAATTGCAAAAAAGGTTAGACAGCATAAAGCTTGTCAAATGCTTGTTTTTCAAAGAAATCAAGTTGCATTTTTTGCCACCTACTGAATAATAGCCTTCTGACCTGCATGGCAGTTCATGTAAACTAAAGAAATAAAGATATTTTGAACAATTTTGGAAACCAGTAGCCATTAACTTCCATAGTTTTTGTTTTTCTCAGCATCAGCAACGTTTTTTTTTGGGTTTTTTTCTCTCCAAGCGTTTGGAACCACTTAAGTGTGAGTAAATGTTTTTTGGTGGAACTATGCCTTGAAGATTAGCTCAACATGAGATAATATAAAATAGCACATTTTAGACACAATATGTTGTCTATTTATTTTTATTTTATTTGATTAGGAAAATATCCGAAGCAGAAAATAGCATCTAATCTGTTTTAATGAGCAGATTTTCAATGGTCCATTTTTAAGGACTTCTACTGAATGAATGGCTTAAATGAAAACTCAAACTCATTAAGACAGAGACTTGCTACCACCTACTGGCAGTTTTTTTTTTTTGTCATTTATTAATCTATGACTTTTCAAAAACATATATATATATATATAATTATGTTAGAAACATAAAGATACCATTCTTTTCCTCTATCACACACACACACCTCTGGTTTTGGCTCATTCTCAGTCCAGCTGTCTTCACTTTCTCAGGGTCATCAGAGTCCATAGAGAGCCTGAAGAGTCAGAGCACCAGCAGCTCCAGTCAGCCTCTGCTCTGCCTCCCCAGCAGCCTGCGCATGGAGGATGATCACCTCGCATCATAAACACTCAAATAACACTGCTCCCATTCCTGCACACTATTCTTCAATTAAGATATTTTGAGTACCACAATCAAAGTCTTATGTTGAAAAGTTCAAGACATTTCACTGTTACAGAAAAACTAAACGCTAGCTTAAAGGAACACACAGCTTTTTTGGAAATAGCCTCATTACAGTTAAAGTCTCTACAGTTAAACATTTGAGTTTTACCATTTTGAAATCCATTCAGCTGATCTCAGGGTCTAGCTGGAGCACTTTTAGCTTAGCTTGATACTAATGGTCTAATCTGATTCAATGATTTATACTAAGCTAAAAGGGCTCCTGCCAGACATGGCGATAGGCTGAATTCTTTCAAAAATTATAAACCTCGGCTGTTAAAATTGGGAGGTGAAAAATTGGCCTATTTCTCCCAAAGAATTGCAGTGTTCCTTAAAAAAAAAAAAAAAAAAAAAAAAAAAAAAGTCAAATGTAAAAACTATCATAGCTTTTGCTTTTAGAGTCCAAAACATTTCAGTGGTTCAAAATATTTTCATAGATGCCCAGTCTTTTTGAGGTATGCAGCATCATGGTGATTTTAAGACAGTGTACTTGATTCATTTTGATAGTTTTTTGTAAAATCAGCAAGTGAACACTAAGTGCATCAGATTGCAGTCTAATACAGACACATAGTATAATCATTTATCCAGTTGAAGTAATCATCTACGTCTGTATCTTATATATTTGTTTTGTGCCTTACAGTACTGTGTGGCTGTCCCTTTGTCCTCCCGTCGAAACATGCAATGTGGGAAGCTGTAGCACTTCTTGAAGCTTTAATGAGTAGTTTATAGAGGGATCTGCCATCATTTACACTGACATATCTGATGCTTTTTAGCGAATTCTCTGCTGCTTATCTATGTCATGCACCTTTAAAGTTATGTATATTTGTATGTAGTCGAATCGTTTTATCATAAAGTGTTGTGCACTAATGCCAGTCGCTGTGGTTATTTATTGAAAACGCATAAATTGTGTAAAAATTCCTGCTCTTCTGTATAAACCCTATTTGTAATAGCTGGGTCGTTCCTTGTAGTTGGTAACTTTTGAACTCTTAAAAAAAACAATTCTTGTTTAATCATGAAAAGGAGGCAAAATAATAGATACAATTGTTCAAACATAGGGTATTTAAAGATTATGAGCCAAACGTAATAACAAGGAGGATCAAAAATGTTTAAAACTTAAATGCTGTTATGTATGCAACAGATGACTTCAAACGGATGTTGTCATGTTGATGAAAATTTGACATAATCCCAGCAGTAACACAGCCACCTTAAAAGAAAAAAGAAAAATATGCAAAGATAATTGCTGATAATACCATAAGAAGTTATTTTCCTTGATAAAGTACATATATTAACAGACATGCACTGTTACTCAAAAGATTGGAATAATTACTATTAAGTTTTACAAAAAAATTTATCAACAAAATCTCATATTTCTAACTATTATATTGATAGATAGATTAGGCCTACCGTAGAGATAATGTTCAGCCAGTGGGTGGCAGTGTATTCTATGTTTTGGAAGTGCCCTCACTCACTCAGTAAGACCAAACTTCGGTAGTTTCTACAAATGTAGACTATTATTTATCCAAAGTACACCCAACCTTGCCCAGAAAACGGCTTTATGTTTGACAATGTGGTGTGTAAGCTAATGCTTTGACTGTGTGAGGAGAGGGTCAGAGATCTCCTGAGGCGGGATGATTGGCGCGCTCCTGTTAAAGCGCGTCACTGTTTTCAATCGTGCGCGCTTCGCCTACTCTTGGCGCGCGCGCATAGTTTATTATCAACGACTTTTAACGACTTACTCGAGGAATGTGCACTCTTAAAATAAAGGTTCTTTACACACTGCCATTCCACGGGTTTTTTATAGTGGAAAATAAAATGCTCTTTTAAGAACCGCAAGGTTCTTTAGGGAACCAAAGAAGCATCTTGAAAAGCACCATTTTGGAACCTTCATTTAAGAATGTAGCAAACTTAAGATGACAATTTAGTTAGTTTAATAAAAGAAATGATAATAGATAAACCGCGAAATATCTTCGTTATGAATGATGCATTTCAATAGACAACTTTGTTAATTCAAGCCAAGGTATAAACACAATAATTGATGATTTACTAAATTACTATAAATGCAAGGAAATTGCACCTGAATACTATAATTGCACCTGTCACAATTTCAGCTGATAAAACGGGTTTTCAAGCAGGGGTCCGGTTTGGGACCCCTTGAAGACCGCAATTAAGGCATCGACAAGAGGTTAATTGAAATGTTTGTAGAAAAAGCATTGCAACAATGTAAAAAATTAACTAAAATATAAATAAATAAACATTATACAAAAGGTCCGTGACATATAAAAGGCTGAAACCCCCAGAATGCTCTCCTCACGCAGGGACAATGACATGTTCTACTCTGGAGCTCTCAGCCAATCAGAGAGCGTCAACATTTAAAGGGCTATTAAGAAACGGGCAAAACGGCGGAGTACGAAGCCCACATCTCATTTCTCTCGTGTTGTTCACTCGCTTACAACACAATAACTGCTTCTACGGGACTTTCTTGAAGACGGGATTGGAATGCTACTTTTTCCAGCAGACAGGACATGTGTGATTGTGTGGATGCCATCCATCCGCTGCACTTGTTGCTCTGAGGTGAACGGGCTGAGTCTAACGGACTGAAGAGACGTTCACAGCTACTACTCAAAACGACGAGCTATTCGGCGTGTTTTTATTTCGCAGGTAGGCGTTTCATTTAGGGAACCAACTCTGTGGTGGAATATACGATTATACTAAAACACTTAGCTACTCTACTCTGTTAGCCGTTATTTTCGAATTTTCAAGCGTGTCTGTGTTTCACAGATCTGCTTCTTCAAATCCGCTAAACTCGCGCTCAAGATGCCGGTGTTAATAAGTCCCGAAATAGCGAATAAATTCAAAGAGAAATGGATGATGCTTCATCCGGAGGATCAGGACAATGACAGCGGCTCTGTGCACTTTGACGACAGTCTCACTAGTCTGCACTGGCTGCAGAACTTCTCCATCCTCAGTGCCAACCCCGAGAGGACTCCCAGCTCCGGCTGCCACCCGCAACACCTCTTTTACTACAAAAACCAGCTGGGGGGCACCGACTCGCCCTCCAGCCCACCTGCCGGAGATACCGCCGCCACAGGGATGCCACAAACACCTGGGAATCCCACAACGTCCTGCAGCAGTTTGGCTAATGCATACGCGCTCCAGCAAGCGGGACACTACATAACGGCGCAAACAAACCCGGCTGAGGAGATAGACTATAAAACAAACCGCCACGTGAAGCCACCCTATTCATATGCCACTCTGATTTGCATGGCAATGCAAGCCAGTAACAAGACCAAAATCACTCTGTCAGCCATATACAGCTGGATCACTGAGAATTTCTGCTACTACAGATACGCGGAGCCGAGCTGGCAGGTAAATTCAGTTTTTTTCCCTCAGAGAATTAAAGGGTTTCTTTATTTATTTATTAATTGTCATATTTCAGAGAGAAGCGTGTTTCCCCCTATGCAACAGGCGCAACGACCATGTACATTTTGATGTGTTCTTTTTAACGACTCCTTAACGGTTTCATCAACGATCCTTATTACTTGTTTTGGAAATAAATACATGTAGACAGTTCTTTTTGAATTCACTGCATTTAGCTGTGTTTTGCTGAATTGTAAGATCATTTTTAATAGGTCAGACGAGCTATCAAATAGCTTAACCCTACATGTTAATACAAAATAATGTGTTTACCTATAAAATCTTTTCGAAATAATTATAATTTCTGTTCACTACTTCAGTAATCCAATAACCATTTAGACCAAATCATAAAATTTCAAGGTCTTTGATTTATTAGGAGAATCGATTCAAAAGAGTCATTCATTTAGGAATCAATCATTAATTACCGAATCTCTTCGGATTTTGCAGCTTTAAAAAAAAGTCCAGGTCATAGCCTGTGAGTCTTTTGTTTGGTGTAATTGGACTATATGTGTAACTTTGTATATTCTGATTCACTAAAAAGAATCGACTCAAGAGTTAATCGTTTGGTAATGGGACTACTTTTGTACATCATAATGAATCGATTCAGAGTGAATCGTTTGGTAATCGGACTGCCTGTGTCACATTGTATATTTCTACTTTACTAAAAATTATCGATTCATGCAAGTTTATCGTTTGGCAATCAGACCGCTCTTGTAAAGCTGAAAAAATATTTTTAATCACTGATAAAAAGAACTGACTCATGAGTCAGTTGGTTGATATTATGACTACTTTTTTAAGCTGTATATTTCTAATTCATTAAAAAGAATCAATTCAAAAGACTCATTTGTTTACTACTCTGGTCACGCTGTAAATTTCTAATTCAATAAAAAAGAATTGACTCATAAGAATCTATTGTTTGGTAATTGAACTGCTCTTGTCACACTGTAAAGATGATTTCTTATTACATGAAAAGAATTATCTTATATATTTGTCAAGCCGTATACTTATAATTTACTAAAAATAATCAATTTATAATAGTTAAACAACTGGTAAACAGACTGCTCTTTGTCATGCTGAATATTTCTAATTCTTCAAAAAGAATCGATTCAAAAGATTCTTTAGAATAAAAAGAATAAAAAAAATATTTATGAGTCATTAGTTCTAGAATCAGATTGCACTTCTAGCACTGTATTTTTCCGATACTCAATAAAAATAACCAATTTTTAAGAGTCTCTTGCTTTGATAATCAGACTACTCTTGTCATGCTTTATATTATACCTAAAAGAATCGATGCATAAGAATCATTAGTTCTGGAATCAGATTACACTTACAGATTAGCTCTGTATTTTTCTAATACTCACTAAAAATGATCAAATTGTAAGAATCATTCACTTTAGTAATCAGACTACACTTGTTGCATATTTCTGATTCCCTAAAAAAATACAAATAGTAATTTAGTTAGGAATCAAATTTACTGTGGTCTGTCAATACAGCACTACCAAAACATTGAGGCATAGACCAAATAACTGGTGTCAGACCTGTGCACTTATGTGAGATGTGTTAATATACTTAATGTTAAGGCAGGGTGACTGATGATGGAAGCTGAGACCACTATACCCAAGAGCACTGGTTTCCTGAGGCCTTCTGCCATAATGAGGGATCCTTAAGGGAGCCGCTGATCATGTGAAACTAGAAGTGCTGCATTACTAGAGAGCTTTATTCACCACATTTCTTCTCCTGTACACACAACATTCCCCTCCCCCATTTGTCTCTGTCACACACACACACACACACACACACAC
>CAIGQV010017602.1:1719504-1746113 GCA_903798115.1 Danio jaintianensis | reverse complement strand
TTTTCATTGCAATTCAAATATGATATTAAATCGGGAATAGAGTTGAATATGTTTGGACTAGCAGAAGCATAAATATTTGTGATTCTGTAATCTCTGTAATCATGTTCTGGACTCTCTCCCTGATAATTATAGTAATTTAATATATTATTAATTAAATAAAAAAATAAAAAATCAGAGCCTCAAGAGTGTGACCCTCTAGCTCTACCATATTTAATGTGCACTTACCATACTTGACGTTAAACAAAAATGTATGGATTTTGTGTAAACCACACAAGATACTGTTGCATGTTTGTATTGAGATGTATTGTGACACCATATCCCCTATAAATAATAAATGTTTCTCCTAATTTTTCTTGGGTTTTTCAGAACTCAATCCGCCACAACTTGTCCCTGAACAAGTGCTTCATGAAAGTGCCCAGGCAGAAAGACGAGCCAGGAAAAGGAGGCTTTTGGCAAATCGACCCTCAGTATGCTGACATGTTTGTGAATGGCGTTTTCAAGCGAAGGCGAATGCCTGCCACAAACTTCAATACCCAGAGACAGAGCAAAATGCTTTCCTCCCCGAGCTCCTCGTACACCTCCCAGTGCAACCAACAAATGGGCATGGGCCACTTCCAAGGAAACAAACGCAAGCAAGTCTTCCCCAAACGCGGGAACAAGCTAGCCCGAGTCTCCAAAAGCCCCTTGTTAACCACTGACATCAAAACCTCAGACATCCTGAGAGGAGACTTTGACCTGGCGTCGGTTTTCGATGACGTCCTTAGTGGGAACGACAGCACGTTTGAGGATTTAGATATCAACACAGCGCTGAGCTCGCTGGGATGCGAAATGGAGCCGTCTTCCCAAATCCACAACGAGTCTGGTTATAGCAATGAGGACGAGCAGGCTTGTGCTTATCTCGAGGCCAATGGCATCATGGGATGCAACATGGAGGACTTCCACCAGCAGCACCACCAACAAGTACAGGCAAATCCGCAATATTACGAAGGAATGTTCTCAGATCAGCAGAATCAGCAACACCCTTGGGAGATTAAAGAGGAAGCCCAGCCAGTCCCTCTTTCGTTGGATCACGGCTATGCGTTTTGTGAGGGATTCTTTTCGGAGATGCAACTTTGGGAAAGAGGAGAGTCATATATGTGAATGTGTGACATATACGCACTGTTTTTGCTGGTCTGAAGACCTATTGACTCTTGTTTTGCTACATTAGCATAATGAATTACAGAGGTTACGTGTAATTATTATTCTTTGTACTTCTTTTTTGCATTTTTTACCGATTGGTTTATAATCACTATTGATCTTTTGATTTTATTGGAATTTTTCTTAAGATGAATACAATTTGTTGACAAATGTAGTTGTGTAGGATAGTGGCATTTTGTTCCTGTATTGATTAATCGATCTAATATATTCATTTTAGTTTACTTTATATTCTAGGCGATGCTTTATATACATACGTCTAACAAAAAAACAAAAAAAAGAAATATAAAATGACATTTTTGAGGGAAAAGGGATGCAACAAGCCGAAAGTGCTTTGCAAAATCAATTCCAGAGACAAATAAACGCACAAGCACTTTGAAACATAAGCTCAGTTTGTTGCCCTGTGATTTAGCCTCATCATTTATTTCCTCTCTTTTGTAATGATATTCTACCGGAGAGTAAAGTGTCCCGCGAGAGCCCTTGTATGTTTCAGAATGTAATGCATTAGTCTCAGATTTACCATGAAGTGTGGGTGGCAATCTCACAATGCAGTGACTGTTCTAGAAGTGTACTTGTATCGATTCTTTGAGAAATGGACTAAAACATGCAACATGATACAAAAAATATTCTGAACTTGAATAAAAAGATAAATCTCTACAACTGCTTTTGTTCTATTGCTAATGATTTTTGCCTATTGAATCATATGATGAGTTGTTAAAACATTTAATTAGACATTTACATTGTATTCAAATTACAGTATGTTTTGTTGTTCTTCAAAAAATGCTATTTATTAATATTATTGGGGCGTCACGGTGGCGCAGTGAGTAGCACGTTCGCCTCACAGCAAGAAGGTCGCTGGTTCGAGCCTCGGCTGGGTCAGTTGGCGTTTCTGTGTGGAGTTTGCATGTTCTCCCCGTGTTCGCGTGGGTTTCCTCCGGGTGCTCCGGTTTCCCCCACAAGTCCAAAGACATGCAGTATAGGTGAATTGGGTAGGCTAAATTGTCCGTAGTGTATGTGTGTGAATGAGTGTGTATGGATGTTTCCCAGTGATGGGTTGCAGCTGGAAGGGCATCCGCTGCGTGAAACATATGCTGGATAAGTTGGCGGTTCATTCCGCTGTGGCGACCCCAGATTAATAAAGGGACTAAGCCGAAAAGAAAATGAATGAATGAATGAATAATATTATTGGTACCTTTAAAGACATTTAAATCGATAGTTCACGCCAAAATTTAAAATCTAAACAAAATAGTTTTTGTTCTGTTAAATACATTCATTAATTTTATTTTCGACTTAGTCCCTTTATTAATCAGGGGTCGCCACAGCAGAATGAACCATCAATTTATCCAGCATATGTTTTACGCAGCGGATGCCCTTCCAGCTGCAACTCATCACTGGGAAACACCCATACATTTTCATTCACAAACATACACTACGGCCAATTTAGCTTACCCAATTCACCTACACCGCATGTCTTTGGACTTGTGGGGGAAACCGGAGCACCCGGAGGAAACCCACGCGAACACGGGGAGAACATGCAAACTCCACACCAAAATGCCAATTGACCCAGCCGAGGCTTGAACCAGCGACCTTCCTTCTGTGAGGCGACAGCGCTAACCACTTCACCACCGCGCCACCCTGTTAAATATAAAAGAGGATATTTTGAAGAATGTTAGAAACCTGTAACCATTGACTGTCATATTTTTTTCCTACTATGGATGGCAATGGTCTTAATGTCTTTCATTTGTGTTCAGCAGAGCAAAAAATTGGTTTGTAACAAGTAAAGGGTGAGTTTTCATTTTTGGGTGCACTAACATGCATTCTAAACATTTGTATGAAATCCTTACACAACATAGATGTACTAAAGCTGATAAAGTTTTGTATACTGATAACAATGCTGTAAAAGTGACTGTTTACACAGTTCTGCAAAAAGACCAAAAAGCTGTACACAAGCCAGGCTAGTAGTTGGCGATGTCGTAGTTCTTCTATTTAGTGTTAAGCCAGGCTCACACTATACAATTTTTAATAATTATTTATGATTGAAGTTTATCAGACTGTACGAACATGATCCTCATGTCAGATTGTAAGATCTGTTTTTATAATGTCAGACTGAATGACAATCAAGACCCGCCAAACAGACACTAAGAATCATCTGTTTGAGTTTGACATCATCAATCCGTGACACGTTCAGTAAACTGTTCTGAAATGATACTTCAGAGGAAACACAAACGATCTGTAGCGTTACTTTTACTCATAACATGCAATGGTAATAAAATCTGAAAAAAAACCCAAAAAAAACTGACAGGTGGATTGAAGTCGTCATATTGATTGAGTGATCAGTTTCAGCGCTCTTATTGGTTCTTGGTTATTGGACGGCTAATTGGGAAAATGTCAAACTAATGTTCATAGACCACAGTTTTTAGGATTATAGAAATCTTAGGATTTCCAAAATTTTCCACCTTGATGTCAAAACTAAATCAAATTGACACTGACGTCAAAAACTTGTCAAAACTGCAAATCGATTTGATGTAAAAATCTTGGTCCATTTGACATCCACACATTGATGCCCTTTTGACCACCAAAATAATGACATGAAAAGTATAATATAAGAATAGTTGTATTCATCTAAAATTTACACTGGATTTTGTATCCCTACAATTTATGGAAACTACCTTGATGTCAAAACGACATCAAATTGACATCTAACACTGGCATCAAAAAACGTTGATTACAGGAATGTCCTGTAGTCGACTTTTGATGCTAATGCTGGATGTCAATTTGGTGTCGTTTTGACATCAAGCTAGTCAACTGACATCAAATTGACCAAATCATGGCCACTGTCACATACTGTGAGCCCGGCTTTAGTTGTCAAGTACTCACACATGATCCCAATACACTTATCCCATAATACATGTGCACAATGTCAATTTTCACAAAACGACATTTTTGTATTTTACATGATATCAGTCTAATTTTTAAAATGTGGACTTTGAAGGAGTTGTCAGCCCCCCAAAATGCTACTAAATGAATGGCCTACATACATTAAATATTTTCAGTTCTCTGTGATTAAATATTTAAAATTTAAATACTATTTAAAATAGTATCTTTTGGAGATCATAAATTCCTTAGGGTTAATGATGAAACTGCAAAAGTTTTAAAAGAAGATGACTCAGTTATTTAATGGACTAGTATGTTGGACTTGCCAATCAATTTCAAGGCCACGGTTTCCAAATAATTTCTTTTGACTAGCTAGACTGTAGACTGTTTTGGTTGTTAATCATTTTAGTTCCTTATGTCAAATTTTTATAATACTCTTTACCACACATACGCTACAAGCATTCATAACCATGGCCTTTTTCAGGTGGCTATTTGTGATTTATCGTCAGAGCGGTTTGATTATTGACTTGGAAATACAGTGAAACATGTTCAGACTGGCCCGCATTTCTCAGATTACAGTCAGTTTCACTTAAAAACAGCAACAGCATTAAGCTTCACTATAGATGTTTGACTAGCCTGACCTTTACCCTTTACATCACTATGAGGCATCAAAGCAATGTCTGAATTGACAACTGCTGGTTTTGGGAACAAGATGAACCAGCTCATTTTCATTTAAAGACACAGAAAAACAGCTACAATTTCCTCTGACCTGAAAAATCGACATTTTCTGCAGGGTATAATAAATGATCTGCTGGGTATTTTGAGCTGAAACTTTACAGACGCATTCTGGAGACACCAAAGACTTATCTTACATCTTGTAAAAGGGGTCAAATAAGAGCCCTTTAAGGATTAATTAATGCCTATTAGTGTTCCTGTATTGTAAAGTGTTACTGAAAAAAACACGAGGAAGAATAAATGATGAGCTAATTTTTTTTATGTATTTTTTATTTTCTGTGTTTTGCACTACATAAATAAAGCTGACTGGATTTAAAGTAGTTTTTAAAAAACGGTGTTCAAATGGAGCAGTCAAACAGAAATAGGACAGAAATGCTCTTTTTAGCAACTTGTGTTTTACTTTCTTTCAAGTTAATTTCCTCGCTGTGCCTCCCAGCTTGCAAAAAAATCCAGCTGACTTGAATATCTGTGAAAATCCACCGCATTTGAGGGAAAAAAAATAATACTTTCACACATAAAATCTCTTTTTAATGAAAAAGAAAAAAGCAAAGGGAGGATTAGTCCATTTCATCGGCTCTGCCTCCTTCTGTTGGAGGTCATGTGTAGAGACCCTTCTGAATCTGTGCAGTAATTCACATTCCTCCAACATCAGGGAGAAGCAGGCATGGTAATTCCAGCAAGCTGTGCCCCATGATGCCATGGTCATCGCAAGGGCACACATTCATATAGACATCCAATGACTTTGCAGTTCATGTATTCAGTTTCCTTTTTCCACAATAACATGGTTTGGGTCTCTGTGGATGTAACAGGGGTGAGCTAGCATTATTGAACTGTATCCTGTTATAAATACTGTGTTCTTTTTTGGAATCAATGGGTTCATGAGGAAACTTTCACATCGGTGGAAGCTTTTTGTTGCACAGAAGGTTCTTTCCAGCTAATATGAAATTATCAGCACTTCATGAACAACCAAACAAATCATTACAGTAATGTTACGTTTTTGAGAAAGTCCTCAAAACTTTAGTACTAAATAATATTCTGGGAAAAGCCCACAGACTGATTATCCTTGGGCACCTTTTCTTGGTGCATTACCTCTGTTAGACTTTCATATTTGACTATATATTTTGTGTTTGCAATTTCAAAACTTCACAGACTAACTAACATGCAGAGCTGATGGCAGTCAGATGCATGAACTACTAAGAACATTGAGGCAAAATGGAAAAATACATATCCGAACATTTAAAGGGATAGTTCATCCAAATATGAAATTATCATTTACTCACCCTTCACTTGTTCCAAAACTCTTAGACTATCTTTCTTTTGTTGAACACATAAAAAGGTGATTGGGAGGTAGCTGGATACCTGTAACCATTGACTTCCATGGTTTCTTCCGACTGTCTTGAAAATATTTTCATTTGTTATAACAGTTTTAAAAAGTCATTAGGATTAAAGAGATATTTATTTCAATATAGATTGAAATGAAATATTGAGTAAGGGCAGGGCTTTCTTTTGTCACATAATCTATTGCGCATCATCTCGTAGCAAAGTACCAGTATCAACAAAAGTGCCGCCATTCCAAACATGGAAGAAAATGGTCAAACTTTAATTGAAGATTGCCAATACAAACCTTTTTTTCAGTAGATTAACTTACATGGATTAATTGTTCACCTAAATAATAACAATGTGTGGTGGCAAAATAAATATTGTACAATTTTATTTTACATGGACTTTAAAGGGACAGTTAACCAAAAAATGAAACGTTCCACATTACTCACACTCAAGTGGTTCTAAACTTATTTAATGAATTTCTTTTTTCCGTTGAACACAAAACAGATATTCTGAAGAATATAGAAAAAAACAACTTCCACTGACATCCATATTAGGACCAAAAACACAATGGAAGTCAATGGCTGCTTTTCCCAACATTCTCTAGTATATTTTCCTTTGTGTTCAACAGAAGAAAGAAACTTGAACAGGTTTTGAACAATTGAAGAATGAGTAAATCAGTTCAGTTTTGGGGGTGTTACAACCCTATGGTTGTCTTGTCTCATCTGTTTCTCTGCTTTGCCTAGAACACATCTGATTGGCCACTTCCAGCTGATTGGTTGTTCCTGATTGGCCTACAGTGTTTTAAAAGCCATGACACAACTCCCTTGGTGGCCATCTTGTTTTGGTCACTTGCTTTGTGTTTTTTTTTTTTTTTTTATATTTTATTTAAAGTTTTTCACATTTTAAAGAACAAACCCCAAATCCACCCCATGCCAGCAAATAATAAATAAATATATGTAAAATATAAATATATATATGCACATGTACATCCACAACTGTACAGATACTAAATAATATTTCTCCATGAATAATTTATACCTACACATATCCACAAGCCCCCTCAGACATCTGCATATATACATTACATATACAGCATATATACATCATTAATAGAAATTACGGAAAAAATAAAATAAATAAAAAAAATTAAATTAAATAAAACAAAAATGAGGAAAAAAAAAAAAGTTTTTGGATATATGAATACCTATACATACCCAGTTATGAAAGTTTGTATTTTGTACACATTGCATATTTGAAATCTTTCACACCACTCAGTTATCATTGGTCAGTCTCCAGACATTTAAAAAAGGGCTTCCAAATTTTTGAAAATTTCTTTGGTTTGCCTGGAATCTCATACCTAATCTTTTCCATGTGTAATACATTACAAAACTCTGTAAGCCATGTCTCAAATTTAGGTGTACACTCTTTGTTCCACATTAACAATATTACCTTTTTTGCTATAGTCATTCCATATTGGACTGTCTGGATTTGATCCAAACTACAGTTTTCAAAGGAAGGAGCCCAGCCTAACATTGCAATAAGAGGGTCAGGGGGAAAATCAATCCTAAGTACTTCAGAGTAAAAAGAGAACACCTCAGTCCAAAATTTGGACATTTTGGGGCAGAACCAAAATATGTGAGCCAGCGTACCTTCATTGGACTTGCATTTAATACATAAAGATGATACAGAGGGGTATATGGAGTGCAATTAAGTGCGAGAATAGTGTAGTCTATGGACTACTTTGTATTGTATCAGCTGGAGGTTAGAGTTAATTGCTTTGTGTTTGTTGAATGTTTGTATGTTTTATAGGGTAGAGTTTTTGAATGTGTTGAAGTTGTGACTGCAGAGATTTGTGAGTACTGTTTGTTTTGTGTTTGCTTTGTTTATAGTACTTTGTTCCACTGGCTTGTTTGACCTTTTTTTTTTACTGCTGACATTGATTTTTGGATTGTCCCTTAAATGTGGTTGCCTGTTCTGTAAAAGTTTGTAAATAGTGTATATAAGATTGGGATAGTAAGGAGTTTGACTCCATTTCATTTGTGAAACCTTTTGACCTCTGTTTTTGTGTTAGGGTAGTTAATTGTATTTTCTTTTCTTTCATTTCTGTTCAGGTAATTTGTTATTTTGGCCTTGTCAGCTCTCAAATTCAAACTCCAATAAATCTTTGATTTCATTTTCTTTGTTTTGTCTTTCATGTTATGCACCTTCCCTAGACGGTGCGTAACAGGCAAAACTATCCCTTTAAATGTTCTTATTTGCCATCAGTTGGAAAACCTTCTTTTGGAGGCTTTATTTCTGAGATTGTAGGCAGGGTGAGAGGAAGCCGAGATACGTGTGCTTCTCAGGGGATGTTTTTTGTGGAGGAGGGATGGGAGAACTCCTTGACGCTAGAGATAACATTATCTCCCCAGAGGCAGAGACTCCTGCCTGTATTTACACGAGTGCTGTCGCCGCTCCAGCCCTGCATACGGACCTGTCAGCGGGAACAAGGACTGCTGTTACGACGGGGCATCGCCACACTTGCTTTATGTCCCCCCGGGCACTGCTGGCAGCCCCTGATTACAGGTGTTATGTGGGCATGTCAGCCAGATCACACAGAGAGATGTGTCAGCCATTCTGCTGGAAAACTCAGCGAAACACTGCTGTCAGCATCCAATGTGGGTATTTTCTCCCTACTTTAAAATCATTTGATTTGGTTTATATCAAAAATATATTTGGGAATCATTTAGATGTTAAAAATAAGCTGTTTTGCTTGCTTGTTTTATCTATTTATTAAAAACTAAAAAAATTTATTTGAATAATTATGTAACAAACAATGTCTAGTTTTATTTATTTTTTTCTATTAAAATTCTATTTGATACTTTTATGGAGGGCAGAAGTTCAGAATTATATCATAATAAAGAAAAGCATGAAACATAATGAATATGAAACATCTTGAGAGATTGTTTAAAATAAAACCTTAGTTTTGTATATAATTCTTATGTTGGTATATTTAAAATGTATTTAGTATTTAATTTCTTTTTTCATTTAAAAAATCATTAGAATATTAAGTAAAGATCATGTTCAATGAAGATATTTTTTAAAAATTCCTATATTAAATATAACAAAACCTAACTTTTGATTTGTAATATCATTGCTAATAACTTAATATGGACAACTTTAAAGGCAATTTTCAAAATTTCTATTTTTTTAACTCTCAGATTGGAGATTTTTAAATAGTTGTATTTTGGCCAAATATTGTCAAACCTAACAAACCATTCATCAATGAAAGCTTATTCAGCTTTCAGATGATGTATAAATCTCAATTTCAGAAAAAAAAAAATGAAAACAGGAAATATAAATAAACTGCTTTAGTGTTTTTAAAACAAACATAACTATTTGCCAGTAAATTAAAATAAATATAATATAAATCATAGTTGTCAATAAGTATCTTAAAATATTTCATAATTCGGCCCATTTAGAAAATTACAATATAATCAAGTATTTCTTGATTTGGCTAAATGTATTTTAAGGCAGCATTGAGATGAGACAATACTGACTTCATCTACATAAATACTGACAGAAGTCTATATATATATATATATATATATATATATATATATATATATATATGTTACAATACATCCAACGACTTGATTACTTGTATGAACATGTAAACTATTTTATTGTCTCCAAATCTGCAAAATGCACCCATAAGGCTTGATGATATTACAATATTAAGCGCATTAACGTAATGGTTTTTGAAGCTGCTTTAACACATTGTTTTTGACTTGACCTGAAGATGTACTTCATACTTGGACTCCTAACGAAATTCTTTCATACTTTCAAAGCTTTGTCTGTTAATATCTCTGGCTTTCCTTAAGTCACAGATGCAGAACTGTGGAAATACCCAGTTGGAATACGTTGTGATTGTGAATCGTTTTTGCCTATAATCTTATTTAAAGCTTTACTTAAGCGTGCAAACCCTTTTCATTCCAGGTTGGATCTGCCAGTGGTCACCAGCAGAATAAGGTTAAGGGGCAAAGGTAATAAAATGATTCTTATCTCACAGAGCTGCAGAACAGTGGGAGGATGTTAGTGGATCCGTGTCTCTGATTATGTGCCAATTCAATGTGTCTATTAATGTTTATATTATATTATATATTTTTTCTTGTTGGGCTGCACGGTGGCGCAGTGGGTAGCACGATCGCCTCACAGCAAGAAGGTCGCTGGTTCGAGGCTGGGTCAGTTGGTCTTTCTGTGTGGAGTTTTCATGTTCTCCCCGTGTTGGCGTGGGTTTCCTCCGGGTGCTCCGGTTTCCCCCACAAGTCCAAAGACATGCGGTACAGGTGAATTGGGTAAGCTAAAATTGTCAATAGTGTATGAGTGTTTCCCAGTGATGGGTTGCAGCTGGAAGGGCATCCGCTGCGTAAAACATATGCTCATTCCGCTGTGGCGAACCCTGATTAATAAAGGGACTAAGCCGAAAAGAAAATGAATGAATGAATATTTTCTTGTCATTATAGTTATCGCCATCATGTATTCATCCTGCACTTGTTCCAAACCTGTTTGAGTTTCTTTCTCAGAAAGATATAAAAAGAAGATATGAAGAATGTTGGGAAAAACAGCCATTGAGTTCCATAGTATTTTTTTTTATGCCTACTATGAGTGTCAATGGTGTTTTTTTTGGGAAGGACTTGGTTCCATGATTGGATTTTAAGATCAACAATATTTTTGCAATGAAACAGAATGCATTAGTCATTTTTTATTTTATTTTAGCAGGTTTCAGAACTAATGTCCCCATTCATTTTCCCATAGCATTTTTTAAAAAGTCACATTTTAAGCCATTATAAACCATTAATAAAAAAAACAGTTATGAGCTGAATTATAAAATTATAAGCTTAACATAACAAAAGCATATACAATCAATTAACAACTACAGAGCTCACAACAGATCAATCTATCAGTTACTATGAAAAAATAATTATTTATTTATTAAAAATCCACTATGGAGAACCCAAATGTTGCACTCTATAAAATCTATAATATGCATTTATGGAAAAAAAGACAAAGATGTATGTAGTAAATGTATTATAAAATCTTACATATTACCATTTCACAACCACTTGTACTTAAAAAAAAAAAAATCTACTTCAAGCAGGCCAGTTTTGGTATGTCTCTGCCTCAATTGTCAGGTTTAGTTTTCTTTTCCTTGATGTGCTAATTTAATGCTTGTTCTAGTGGTTAAACCTACAAATAGGAACATGCTGCAATAAACTGTGCTACGCAGCTCTGTTTACGTCTCTTTAGGATGACGTCTTTTCACTAATGTCTGGACAAATGGAGATGCTATTAGGGGACACTTCAGATGAGTGAAGAGCCCATTCAGACACCGCCTTGCACACAGACCTTGAATAGCCTCTTTTTGTCTCCTAAACATGTCATTGTATAGATTTACCTTACTCACTGGAGAATAATAACTTCTGATCAATTTCTCATGCAAAAATGACATACTTATAATTACTGCTGTCAAATGATTGATTGGTATTACTTGTATGTAAGTTTGTGTTTACATAATGTTTTCTGTATTGTATATTATGTATATATAAATACACGCTTATGCATGTATGTACAGTGCTCAACATAAATGCGTACACCCCATTTTGAAAATGAATATTTTTATCCGTTTCTCAGTGAATATAGGTAATACTTTTGGTGCATTCGAACAAAACAGATTTATTAAACTGATACATTTATTAAAATAATATTTTAGTCACCGAACATCTTAAGAAATAGAAAGATAATACATTTAAATTCCACAAAAATATTGGGGGAAAAAAAAGACAAACTACAAAATTTCAACAAAATGTTTTTTTTTTTTGGTTTCTCTTGAGTTTTGCTCTTTTACATTTTTTTATTTAATATTTTCCTCTAACATAAATTTGGGTGTACTAATTTTGGACCGGGCGGCACGGTGGGTCAGTGTATGGGTGTATCCCAGTGATGGGTTGTGGCTGGAAGGGCATCTGCTGCGTAAAACATATGCCAGAATAGTTGACGGTTCATTCCGCTGTGGTGACGCCTGATAAATAAGGGACTAAGCCGAAGGAAAATGAATGAATGAATGAATAATTTTGGACCGTTATCATAAGTTATTTTGTTAGATTAGCTCCAGATTTGGCTTAAGTAGACTAATCTAATGTATATGCACAAATATAATATTGTAAAGCTTCCTATAGAAAAAATTCATTTAAATGAGAGATTTGTGAGGGGTATACTCATATATGTTGTATTAAAGTATAGAATATGTTAATTAATAGCATCTATAAATTATTTACTATAGTATATGTACATGTATTAATACATAAATATATGCAGCACACATAGTGTAAAAACAAACTTTCATTTTGAATCACAATTAATTACATATTCATATTATGTTGTGCTCGTTGCAGAGGCCACACAAAATGATTTTGGTTATTGATTTATTTTAACTGGGCTTCAATTCATCTAGTGGACAGAAAGAGCATTTCACAAATGCAGCGTACTGAAAATATGGCTCTTTGGCTATGAGCCACGGCCGTGATTGGAATGCAGAATTAGTCAATACAGTCCTCCTAAATGTCACTCCTGCCTGCTCCTTTCATTACTTCTCCATCTCCTTTGTGGCTTGCTATAAAGCGTGATGCAGGCCCAGGATGGTTGGCAGGGTGGCCGGTGAAAAGCATTCCTCAGGGGTTTCTTAGATCTCTGTGGCTGAGCAGGAGAGAGCAGCCAGAGGGCAGAGTGTCGGGACGCCCAGAACCAGAAGCAGTGCCCTGGAGCCCGGCCACACACTCTGCCTTATGCCAGCAAGCAAAGACAGAAAACAAATGCGAGTGCCATTCTCTGAATCTTTTACCACCTAACCTGTTGTTCACCCAGACTCCTTTTATACTGAGGTGATATTTTGTGTCTCTAGTTTGAGGATAGAATTGTGAATTATTTAGGTACCACCTATTTACCGTATCAAAATTAGACAAAAATATATAAACGCTTGATTTTTTTTTCATACAATGTAATCTTTATTGTTCAGAATTTAGTTTAGTATTATACTAAATAACCAAGACACTTCAACGACAACTCTATATTTTGTGAAAAACATCATGGTGGTTATAATTAGAGAACAGCAACCACTGTAGCTTGAAGAAAGATTACAAGTAAAATGTTAATCTCAATTCAATTCATCTTTATTTCTATAGCACTTTTACAACGTAGATTGTGTCAAAGCAGCTTAACATAGAAGTTCTATTTATTCATTTATTCATTCATTCATTTTCCTTCAGCTTAGTCCCGTTATAGAAATTCTAGTAAATTGAAATTGAAACTGTGTCAGTCCAGTTTTCAGAGATAAAGTTCAATTTAGTTCAGTTCAGTGTGGTTTAATTTCACTGCTGAAAGTCCAAACACTGAAGAGCAAATCCATCGATGCGCAGCTCCACAAGTCCCAAACCAAGCAAGCCAGTGGCGACAGTGGCGAGGAACAAAACTTCACCAATTGACGAAAGTGAAGGAAAAAACCTCAAGAGAAACCAGGCTCAGTTGGGCACGACCATTTCTCCTCTGGCCAAGCTTCTTGCCCAGAGCTGCAGTCTAGGTGCCGGGGGCCGGAGAATGCTGGACGTCCATCATAGAGAAACTGCAGGTGTGAGTAGGTCATCGGCGGGTGTACAGGCTGGCCCACGAGATCAATGCGGAGACTCGTCTGTCACTGGGGTCTTTTAGGAATTAGTCTCATGCTCTCCACTCCTCCATGATCACCACAGCACCTGCTCAGGATATGGCCTGGTCCAGGGTTATGGAGACCTCTAGAAGTCCTCTATGGTTGGCATTATCTCTTCACAGGACTTGGATCACATCAATGGCACTGCACAATCTCTAGAGGCCTTGGGATCAGTATCCCGAGGTGGAAATGGAGAACAAAGAAAACAATTAGCATAGCTGCTGTTCATAGTGTACTTAAACAATGTCTGAAAGTTATAGCAGTCAAGACTTGGTTTAAATGACTTCAGCACATCTATTAGCACTAGTCTATTACTCTGCTCTGCTTGATCTTGGTCTGCTCGTCTTCAGTCTCTTTCATGGTTCATTGTGTTTCTTAGCCATCATTTTGTTGCCATAGATTTTCTATAGGTTTAGATATGGTCTTCGCGCTGCCATTTCATTATTTCAATGGGTTTTTTTTACAGCTTCAAGTGATTTTAGCCATTTTGCTGTGTGATGGGGATCATTGAATGAATACTGCTGGATGTTGGAGTGAAAAGCAGAGTGAGAAGCATTCTTTTTCTGAATGTTTTGTGATCGTTGTTGTATATGGATGATGAGGAAGCTCTCAAATGTCATCTAAAATATCTTATGTTTCAAAGATGAAAGGTAAATGACTGAGGATTGGAATGACATGAGGATGAGTATAATAACAGAAGTTTCATTTTGAGTGAATTAACCCTTTAAAGTATTTTATGGTCCAGTTGTGTGTTAGATTGGTCTTCAACTCACCATTGAATTCACATTGCTAACCCGACACCCCACTTACAGTCAAGCCCAAAATTATTCATTGCAAATTCTGACAAAGTTTTTGTTCAAATGTAAATAAAAGCTGAGAAATATTTATATTTTTTCCAGAAGGATGCCTCTTGTACATTGTCTTATTATTATTCTTTTGAGAGAAGCCTGTGTCATTTCTGGTAAAAAATAAATAAATAAAATGTTGCTGGTTAAATAAAAGTAACTTTAAGTCAGAATTGTTTTCAATTTATTCTGTAATTGAGAAGTAAGCTCTTTTCTGTAATTGTTTTAGGACTTTAGGGGGAAACAACTATATGAATAACAAACACAGTAAACTTTTTGTCTACAAACAATCGTGCTTATGACTACATAAAGTTAAAATAATAATAATAATAATAATAACATAAGTAAAATAATAAGAAAAATGTTGTTTATGGTTAAAAATCAATGGAAGCAAACGAGACAGGGAGTCAAGAGACAAATAGCTTCTAATGCTCTTAAGTGAAGGAATAAAACCAATCTGATTAGTGCTCGCTCACATTTAGCACTTTTTAAACTGCGTTTATCCCTTTCTCATTAAAGCCAGCTGTATGTCATCGCCTCTCTTTAATCTGAAGACTCCTCTATCAATCACCTGCTGCTGGTTTGGCCCTGTTCAAACTCTCTCCTCCTACACTGTCTGGCCGAGTGGGCCGAGAGCAAATCTCATTTGCTTTAGCGCTCACACTAAATCAGTGAGAGAAATAGCACCTGATTACATAAGCATGACTCCACACGGGGAAACGCGAGCCTCGGTCCTCCGACACCTCCGTTGAATGTGTCGCTCCTCTGCTTTATTATTGATGACCGACCCGCGGGTTGCGTGTTCGGGCTCCGAGCCGAGATGAGCTGCTGTCCAGAGGCTTAAATGAGCTTGAACTTGACACTTGGCTCAGAACTGAAACCCTACAATGTATTGCATCGCATTTAAGTCCGGCTAATTAAGTGTGTGTATATATATATATGTATTATGTACATTCAAGCATTTATTTTGGGTGCGATTAATCGCGATTAATATTTTGACAGCGCTAGTTTATGAATTAACTAACAAAAACAGATACGAGATAACGATAAACAGTAGCCATATGCATTTTACATCATTTACAAATCTTCATTTAGAAGTAGCCTACGATGTATCTTTGTTAATCTTATTTCACAGTACATTCAATTATGTATTAATGCTAACAGTTACATTTTTTGATTTAAAAAAATGCATTAATAAATGCTGAAGTTAAAGGGATAGCTCACCCTTAAGTGGAAAGCTGAAAGCCAGCCACTATTGACCATAAAAACAAATACTATGGAAGTCAGTGGTTACAGGTTTCTAGCTTTCTTTGAAATATGTTCTTTTGTCTTTAACTTCCAATTAATTTCTATTATTTTAATGTAGCTATAGTTTAAATATTTTTGAAATTATTTTCATACTATGTAAATTAACATATCAAACACTTATCATAATTTCAGATCAGTGCTATGAAAATTACAAATTTTATAGATTTTGTAATTTTCAAAATATATCACTTTTTATTTTAAGCATTAAAAAAGTTTAAACAACAAGAATTTTATTCTTAAACAGCATTTTATTATAAATATAGTGAACTTGTCAAATATTTGGCATGTACAATTTTAATATTTTGTGCTCAGAAAAAGTAAATGATAAAAATGTTATTACACTTCTTTATATTACCTGTTTCTAATAGCACCTATAAAATATTTTAAACATATTTTAAATCTGTTCACCAAGACAAATGATTTCACGCTAATATTTATTTTCTAGTTGAATTCATGTCATATTGCAACCATTCTTCTCTATACTTAATCTTGTAGTCAGAATCCCTTCAGGATGTCTGCTTTTATATTAACATTTCCAGTACAAATAATCAGCATATGCTAATTTTGTGCTCCTGTGAGTGTATTTTATGTCCTCGGGTGATGGTCTGACATTTGTCTGTGAGCTGCAGTTGTTTTCCTGTTTGTCAAACAGCAATATTTCTTTGAGGCACATAAAAGCTCTCTAGAGATACGTCATTTGTATGTACATACTAAACCCCTGTGACGGTAAGAATGCTATGGGGCCTGGTTGCTTTTGGGAAAAGGAGTCACGTTATGTCATCTGGAATTAAAGAATGCAAAAACATCAGTTCAGATCATTAGACCTCCTTCTGCGAAAAAGGAGAGCTTATAATGACAATGCATGTGTGAATTATTAAACAAAGTATACTAATCACCATTCATGACGCTCCTATCCTTTCGCACGCTGAACTGAACCTCTGATGCGAGCATAACTGTAAATGCTTAGTAAATGAAATTTCAAAACTCCTGCACTCAGAGCTAAATCAGAGAGAGGTGATGCAGTGCAGATATACTTGCTGATACCTGAGAGAGGAGTAGAGCAAACATCAGCCTATTCCTGTAGAGCAAACACTACCACCAGGGCTTCATTAAAACTGATTGGACCCACAGGGACCACACCTGTTCCGGGCAGGTTGGGATCCACATACACACACACACACACACGCACAAGCACACGCACACACAAGCACACGCACACACACATGCTCTGTGGCTTCAGCTTTCAGGGGAACTGGGTTAATACACTGCAAATACACAATCAGGAGAACACGAGTGCTGTGGATTCTCGGAAGCAGCGGGAAACTCTGGAAGCATTTGGATATTATCAAATATAGAGTGTTTTTATCAGTCGGCCATATTGAAGGCACAATTTTACACTACAATTTTACACAGGATTTTGTATCCCTACAATGCATGTAAACTACCTTCACTCTCAAAAATAAAGATACAAATCCTGTCACTGGGGTGGTACCTTTTTTACCAAAATTTTTGCACCTTACAGGGTCACATATGGTACATATTAATACCTAAAAAGTACAAATGTGTACCTCGTAATACCTTAAAGATACAAAAGTGTGCCTTATACAAAATTGTACTTTTAAGCTACCAATGCGCATATTTAAGGTACAAAAGTGTACCTTTTGAAAAGGTACCACCCCAGTGACAGGTTTTGTGCCTATTCTGAGAGTGTTGATGTAAAAATCAAATAGACGTCTAACATTTTTATTCCCATGAAACAAAAACATGTCAAAAAACGATTACAGGACAGTCCTTTGATCAAGTTTTGATGCGTTTTATGACTCCAATGTTAGATGCCAATTTGATGTCATTTTGACATCAAGGTGCATGCTGGGTAGACTGCCAAATATTTTAACAAATCAAGCAAAAGAGAAACAAAATCTGTCTGAGGAACAAAATATGTTTGTGTTTGGCCAAACTGAACTAGGATTTCCTGGGCAAGAAAATTTACAACATTTATATTTCCTCTTATTATTTCCATCAAGTAAGTGAAATATTAGACTAATATCTTAACTAACACAGCTCATACAAGTCTTTTACCACCTATTAAATTCCATTTGTCAAATTATTGCACCCTTTCCTGCTTACTCTTTATATGATTTAGCAGCTTCCACATGCTTTTTCTTTTATGCTGTTTGGACCGCATGAATACGCCGAACAACATATTCAGCAGTACATTACCATTGCAATCCATGCTGTTGTTTACATTTGAGTATCGGCAGTATGGCCACGCATACAGGCAACTTACTAAATTTGGCGTAAATGCAAACCCTTTATTCCCAGCACTTCCATTCATGCTCCCCCTGCTTCCTGTAATCAAGCTGACAGCAGGTGGATGCAGGGGAGCGCAGGTCACATGACACCCTTCCAGAGTATTATAGTGCATACTGAGCATGCAGAAGTGAGAAACATCCTCAATAAATTATTTGTTCAGATGTAGTCTGTGAAAGGCACACAAACGTTCAAATACCAAATTTATTTGTTTTGACACCTTTTTAAAAGGTGTTTTTTAAATACTAGTTCACAAATGGTGGTTGGATCATTGTTTTAATGTTAGTCAAATCAGTGTGAACTAGCCTTAACCTTTTAAAGTCTGACATGAAATAATGGTCTGAACAGTTTACAAATGTAAACAAAATCTTAAAAACTCTGCAAAAGGTTTGTGTTGTTGTTACTTGTGATAACTGATATAACAGGCTTTTAGTGCTCATTTCAAGTAGTATAATAAAGTGAAAATATGAAGCTTATATATGAAGAGGGAAAAATAAATTCTTTCCATTTTATGCCATTTGGTGCAGTTACTGGTATTTAAATGAAAAATAAGTACAAAATTATAATCATTAATTGATTACATAAAAAGCATATGAATATCAGTTGTCACTCTATGGCCATTTGTCCACTTCCTGAAGCAAGCATAATTTTCAGTTGTTTTCAACTTTAAAAAAGCAGCAAAAAAACCCAACTATTTTTGCGATTGGAACTTGGCATCTGTTTCATGGTATGTGCTGCCTTCTCTGCATTTTTTGAGATGTAGAGAGTTGAAAAATGTTCAACTTTAAGTAAAACTCATAAATGCCTCTATGGATCCGACCATCCAATTACAGAAGTGGCAGGATGCAAAATGCATACTTTTGTGAAAACTGTGGTTTTATGCGCATGCAAATTACTATACATATTCCGTCTTTAGTAATGCATAAGTACTTTACAACCAAAATAACAATATTGCATTACAGGACCACGTGTATGCAGGTGCATAGTGGTTCTTTACAAAGTGCTGGCATGCATAATACAGCATTTGTATCTATTTTATTCATTTTGTGAGATTCATGTTTCATGAATTGTTTGACAATATAGTGATCTGTATGCGACAACTATGCAACTTTTCAAAAATGCAAAGGACAAACATACATTTTTAAAGTATTGCTGCATAGTAACCTCTGGTAAGATTACATTTTTGTAAAATGTAGTTTTAAAATCAACAATCTGTAGTTTTTTTGTTAGTTTTTTTTAAAGGGAGCCACACATATAATGTTTGAAACACGATGATATGCGTATGTCCCTATACATTCTGGTTGGCATAACAAGGGATAACAATCTTTAACGCATTGACAGAAATAGCACTTCCTTCAGAATGTCAACTCTGTTACTGTGATATTTTAGTGAATTTCTCATTGAAAACAAAAAAACATAAACATGATGAAAATAAATATAACTAAATAGAGAATATATAGAAAACAAATAGAGTTTTATACACACACTGTGGTGTCTGGTTTGAGGTTAGCTTCTTGAACCAATGCGCCAGATGGTGGAAAATGTCAACTCTGTTATTGTCAACTCTGTTAGTGGTTTTAAAAGTTTAACAACGAGTTACACTACAATTAGTAACAGAATCAAATGTTCCCTGTCATAAAGTCTATTGGTTGAGCAGTATCAGGAGATATTAAGCGGACAGTTTGCTAATAGTCTAATGAGAATTGGTTGACACGTAGTTGCAATGTAACTTGTATCTATATAAAATGTGCAAAAGGGACCATCAAAATAAAGTGATAAAGTCAAATAAACATCTAAACAGCTTGATCATGTTGATAATTTAAAATCCTTGGAATTTAATTATCAAATATCTAGGCTTTTTAGGCTAAATAGGAAAGCTCTCATATAATTTTCTCACCCTTTAGTTGTACAAAATCAATAGACTTTCTCTCTCTTTTACAAGCCATTAAAATAATCATTTTTACTTCCCAAAAAAACTTTCACGGAACTGTTCTTTGCAGACACATTTTTATCTTGCAATGAAGAACGTTTTAATAATCTAAAGAACAATTTTTATTTTAAAGGACCTTTTATTCTTTTATTAAGTAATTCTTCATGAAACCACTGATTCTAATAAAGAAACTTTTTTAAAAGAGTATATGCGGAACATTTGAAACCTTTTTGTGGTTGCTTTCCATATAATCATTGTTGTCCAGGTTTGTTTTGGACCCCATTGACATTCAAAATATCTCATATTTCACAAGACAAGAACAACACGAAGATGATCATGAAATTTTCCTTTTCACAATACAATCTCTAAACTCTTACATTTGTGCACATACAGATCCACATGAATTGACATACAAATGTACAAAGAGTCATAAACACAGTCAAACGTACAGTCAGTACAACAGTACAGAAGCGAACACCTCTGACGACTCCGAGCCTCATAATTGGGCCCAGGAGGACTGAGGTGGATAATAGTTCTCCTGCGGGACCCAGACGAGAACTAGAGGGGGAGAAAGACAGGGAAGCTGAAGCAGAGAAATAGATTGAGAGTGTGATTTGTGTGTACCCGTGTGTTAAGTACTGCTCTGTTTATAATTAAATATATGTTGTTTGACAACACATCACACTGACAAGAAACAAAAACGCTACTGTAGCCTTCTGAGAGGAAACAAACAACGGGTCAAAGTATTAACTTCACTGGCTTAGCATAATGCCAGCTCGTGTTTTGTTTGTTGTGATTTATGGGTTATTTTGTAGCTTGGCTGGTAGAGCATGGAAGGTTTGATTCTCAGGGAACACACAGACACACACACACAAACACACACAGTGATAAAATCTATGCCTGTAGGTTGCTTATGTTGGCCATATAGAAAGGAAGTAGACTTCATTTGACACACATGATAGCACATGTATATGCAACAAATCATGGCACATGAGTGCCCAGGTTCAAGCCTGGTGAAAAATGATGTTAGTTTTACTTTAAAAAAATACATATATATGAACCATTTCTGTATAGATTGAACTATGTGTAAAATTAACAAGAAAACCTTGGTTATATATACTTAATTATACAATTGTATATTCAGTTAACACAATGTTCTAGAAAAATCTAAACACCAATTAAATTGATAGCAGATCCAAGATCGGTCAACTTAAAATGTAATGTCTATTATGCTAGTTCAAGCCTTATTTACTAATATAATTACTAACATTACTCCCACAATAGGTCACAATGTCATTGTTATGATCGCCAGTGGTGTTGCCCTTGCAGGCTGCTGGAGGGCATTTCCTGTCATTTACCGAACTACAAATCCCATCATGCCCTGCAGTCCCACACCGGCTTCAGTTCACCTTCTGATTACGCACGCACGCACGCACGCACACACACACGCGCACACGCACACACACAGCTAAAAGACATTATTACTGATTACATGGACTATATATACACCATGCGCACACATATCCATTGCAGAGTCTTGCTTTCTCTGAACTTTACAAAGCGTTTTGTTTATACTGTTTTAAGATTGTTTGCCACCTGCCTTGACTCCTTCGCCTGTTACATTGTTTACTCTGGATTATCTGTGTACTACTGTCTTCTCCTGATTTACTTGACCCTTCTGTGCCTAACTACTCGAATAAAGCTGCATATAGATCCCTTTTGTTACTCTCCAGTTAAGTTACAGTGAATGACTATAGTTGAATGACTATAGTTGTGTATTATGCATTACAAGCAGTTCTACAGTTTTTCCCAGTCCATCCTAATCTTAACCAAAGACTCTGTTCTCCACCACAAAGGTAACACTACAAATAACATAACAGCATATCATATCACAACATTAATGTCTAAGTTATATCTCCTTGTTTATTTTGTGAAAAAACATACATATCACTTAATTTAAACATTTAATCAAAATTAAATTGTATGTGAGATTTACTTTATTTCAACCTAACTGGAATGCTGGTTAACATGTCTTACATTTTTTCAATCACTTTACTCATATTTTTATGATCATCTTTTCATTTGTATATTTGAGTTGAACAGATTAATATATTTAAGTAAACTTAAAACTGCTGTAAAATGATTTTTGTTTTGTTTAATCTATATATCTTTATAAGTAATGTTTGTTAAGCCAACAAATATTTTTTTCAGCGTGTTTGGGTCTTGTTATGAGATTTTTAAGCATTAAAACGATGAAAGTGCAGAAAATTTATTATTTATTTGTACATTAATGTGACCTGTTTGATTTTTATTTTTATACATATTTACCATGATTTACATATTTGAATAAGAATCATTTGATGACTCTCAAAAGACTCTTTTAAGAACAATACTCACAATGCAGCTCCAAAATTCTAAATATATTATAAACAATATTTCTAATTGTCAAATAGCACTATCAAACCAGCAGGTTTATGCATTTGTCAAGAAGCAAGATGTTTTTAATCATTTTAAATAAAGGTCAATTTAGAATAATAAGGTATTCTTTTATATATTTTGATTAGTCAGAATAAGTGGTTTAATTTTTATAAATATATCTATTACAATAAATGCCAATAATTTTTCCACCCAGCTTATGACTTTTTATTGTCACATAAGTTAACATTTTACCTGCATTTAATATTTAGTATTACATATCATTGTTTGTGGGCGACATGGTGGCGCAGTGGGTAGCGCTGTCGCCTCACAGCAAGAAGGTCGCTGGTTTGAATCTCGGCTGGGTCAGTTGGCATTTCTGTGTGGAGTTTGCATGTTCTCCCCGTGTTGGCGTGGGTTTCCTCCGGGTGCTCCGGTTTCCCCCACAAGTCCAAAAACATGCGCTATAGTTGAATTGGGTAAGCTAAATTGTCCATAGTGTATGTGTGTGAATGGGAGAGTATGGGTGTTTCTCAGTGATGGGTTGCAGCTGGAAGGGCATCCGCTGCATAAAACATATGCTGGATTAATTGGCGGTTCATTCCGCTGTGGCGACCCCTGATTAATAAAGGGACTAAGCCAAAAAAAAAATGAATGAATGAATGAATATCATTGTTTGTACTTTTTTGTAAAAAAAAAACATTATTTCTAATTATTTTTTTCTTCTTTACACATCTAAAAAAAACAAGTAAAGTAAAGACATTTTAGAAGGTTCATGTAAAAATTAAAACTTAATATTAATATAATATTAACAACAATATATCAATAACTTTTTTATATTATAAAATTTATATTATATTCTTATAGTATTTTTTTTTCACAAACTGGAAGTTACTGGTCACCAAAACGAATTGGTTACAAATATTGTAAAGTTACTTTTTAGATTTATCCTCAAAACTAACAAGCAACAACGACCAAAGATTGCAGGAACAATTCTATGTAAACAATATGACACATTTTTAAATCTTTCATAATTTTGTAGGTTTGCTGCGGTACCAATAGAGATGTCATTTTCATATTTCACAATCTGTGATTATACATTTAATTGGTTCACTGAATTCTTCATGATAGGAAGCTTTATTGTTTACGTGAGAGCACTTTTGGCTATATATATTCTGATAGGTTGAAGGGGCCTGCAAAGCTAAGACGTCTCTGTGGGCTTTACAGGTTTGTCGCACAGATGCGTAATTAGAGGACAGGGGATAGAAGGACGGGTAAGAGCAGAGAAAATGACATGCATTGGGCCAGTCTAACGATAGTAGAGGTATCATTAGAAAAGGTGAGCAGGAGTGACAGTCCTGTGGGTGCTGTACTTTCCAATCACAGCTTTCACACAGGACAGCTACACGTCACTCAGGTGAAACTGCCCATTGAAACAGAAAGCTTTCAGGTCTGAATCAGTGCCAGATATCAGCCGCACGAGCCAAAGTGTGGACAGAGAAAAACAGAACCACCGCAGCTTTAGCGAAAGAGTTTTGAGACCATCCAAGGTCTTTCATGTGACTGCTAACACCACAGCAGTTGTCCTTACTCTGGGAATCAAAAGATCTGCAATATGTTGGAGCCAGCAAATGCTACATTCGACAAAGCAGCCATTGAACAAAATGAGTTTTGTTGTTCACTGAAATATTTTTTTTCTTACTTGTCGTTTTTATTACAAATATCTAAAGACTTAAATCATAGAAGCATTTTCTACACAAGAAAGAATATATAATGTAAAAAATTGAAAATAATGTCAAAAGTAAAGTGTGTTTTTCCTTAAAACAAGCTACATTATCTGCCATCAAGATTATTTTTACTTAGCCCACTGGCAGAAAATTTAGCATTATTTGAACATGAATATTATGGGTTCTTTTTTAATTGTGCTGTTATAAAGCAAACTTTTGAAAGTGTACATGTTCACAAGTGTTCACACTCTCTACTTTAGAAAAATGGATGAGAATATACATAATGGACCAGACTGACTTTTTTCCAAACAAAACTCTTCCTGCTGTCCTGTGCAAGTCTCAGAAACATGTGAGAGTGTGCAAAAGAAACTCAATGTATAAAATGATGACAAAGATACACATTAATAATAAATGTCAATAAAACCATTAGATATGCTGCTTATTTCTGTGCCTGGAACAAAGTGCTGCCATGCTTCTTTTCACCCTAGTGGACATTTCTCAAATTGCAACAGCTTGTACAGCTGTTTGATTGGATGACAAAAAAAGTCTAATATCATGGACAGCAGACTTTAAATTTGGTGAAATGCCCCGGAACCAAAAAGGGTGCCATTTGTATGTAACTGGCTAATTGTTTTGGCCTTTTGGCCAAAGGAGGACATGGAAACGAAGTGTTTGCAGATTTTTAACTTGTTTGACAGATTAGGTGCAGCACGGTGGCTTAGTGGTTAGCACTGTCGCCTCATAGCTCCTCATTTCCCCCACAGTCCAAAGACATGTGGTATAAGTGAATTGGGTAAACAAAAATCGGTGGTAGTGTATGAGTGAGTGTGTGAATGAGAATGTGTTTGGATGTTTCCCAGTACTGGGTTGCGGCTGGAAGGCCATCCACTGCGTAAAATATATGCTGGAATAGTTGGCGGTTTATTCCACCGTGGTAAAGGAAAATGAATGAATGAATGGACAGATTAGCGGTGCATTCCACACAAGATATATTGCCCTACGAAGGGCACTTTGGAGTGAAAAAAATCATGGCTGCTATATTGAAGTGTCGTTTTAAACTGAAGTGATCACAACTGGCCACTTTGAAGAGCCCTTTGGAATACAGGAGTTTGAAAAATACAAATGATCGACACTTCTGGAAATTATCCTTTGAGCAGGGAAGCTGTTTGGTGTCACACACTGCACTCAATTCAGAAGGGCTCATCCCTATGCTCTGATCCCATTAGAGGGACCCTCCGAAGGTATTAGAGCATAGGGATGAGCCTTTCAGATTGGAATTCACCTTAGGTTAGGGTTAGGGTTAGAGTAGTGCCCAGACTGTTCTCTGTGGACTAGTGGTGTTTGAATTGGAAAATTGAGCAAAACAAGCTATACAATCCTGCGGTATATTACAAAAAGTGCTACTCATGTAAATGAACACAAATGAGCACCAGAAGTGCTTGTATATTTTTTAAAATCTCATTTCCTTAGTCTTGCTTTTAATTTAGTATAACACTTGGTCTCTATCAGGATCAGTAATTATAAAAAAACCTGTTTGTTAATCAAGGGTACATAATTCACAAGGACATTCAAATGAAAGTGAAACTAGTTTAAAACTAATTTTGCTCTTGGGTTCTATTTGCATAAAATAAGTTGGAATTTCGCAAATCAAATGAGTGGAAAGTGTGTCATAATTAAATTGTTACACCAACTATTTCTTTATTTATTTATTTAAGTCTAGATAACAGCATAAATTCCAAGTGATGAGCTTCCAGTACTTTTCATTAATTTTACTTGCAGAAATGTACCAATACTAAAAAAAAAATTCATCCTGACTAACAAATGAACAAATGAATATACAGCATTTATTTAATTATTGATGGATTGATTGTAATTGTCAAAACTAAAAGCACCTATTATTTAAATACAATTTAGCACTTTTGCATTCTACTAATAAAGCATTTATTCTTTCTCTTTTTCTTAATATGTTCCTCTTCCTGCTTGTGCTATTTTCAACAATGTCTGAAATATACTGCAAGCATGCTTTTTGTGTTCATTTGCCTCTTTGTGATGAATTTCTTTTATGTATTGTTCATTTAAAAGTCACTTTGGATTGAAGCGTCTGCTAAAAAAAAATATTTAATGCTGTATGGTCACTAATAAATATGCTTACCCAGTCATCTCTCTTTCCCCCCCTGCACTTCAGATCAGTGAGGATAATGTGC
>CAIGQV010017602.1:1694739-1714257 GCA_903798115.1 Danio jaintianensis | reverse complement strand
CATACGCATTTGTACACAGCACCTTATAACAGTATACAATGCAATACTTTCTCCTACGCATTTGTACACAGCACCTTATAACTTGTAAAACTTGTATATTTATAACAAATATGTACAACAATTCATCATCCAGAGCTCTATTGTCTAACTGCATCTCTGTTTAATGTTTGTCGTATTTTTTTTTTTTTTTTTTTTTTCCTCATATTTATTTTGTGTTGTCACTTGTCACTTTATGTACACTGGAAGCTTCTGTAGCCAAAACAAATTCCTTGTGTGTGTAAGCACACTTGGCAATAAAACCGATTCCGATAAGTGGACACATCATTTCTTTTATTTATGGACACACTTTCTGGACAATTGCAACACATGTTATTAAAAGCTTGAGTTAAAGCTGCCATCATAAAAGCTCCTTGAACATGTTGTTCCTCTCGGGGTGGGGTCTGATGGAAGGGGAGTTGCTGCCTGTCTGCATGGTTGTGATTCCGTCCCTCTCAGTCTCTCCCCATCTCTTATCCTTTAAATGTGTATCCTGGCTCCCTGATTCTGTGTTAGCATTACAATGGAGGCCTGCTGAGCAATCTCCCAAGGCTGAGCCTCATCCACCGGTGTGTTCATTCACTAGAGCGACTCACACCGCATTGTAAAGCTCTTGTTAAGAGTCTGGACCGAACGGATGAGCCTCATCTTTAAACGGGGACAATGCATGCCTGATTTACCATACGGTCGTGCAGCGGATGGCACGCCTGTTAGTTTTATGAGATGCCGAGAAGTTTGTGTGGCGCTTTAAAAGCTGAGGGACGCTATTTGGGATGCGTTGCACTTGAAATAAATGGACTAGAATGAACTGTCTGGTGTGCGTGACAGGATATCCTTTAAAGTGTAGGAGAAACAGGCACTAGTTGTCACAAAGGAAGGACAAAATCTCAGTAGCTATAAGCTATAACTCTCATTAGAGTATTAGTAGACTTTTAGGATAAGGGTAGTACAATAAGTTGATATATTAGCAAGGTTACTAGGTAGTGGAATGCCTGTTAGCATGAAACTAGCATAACAAAGTGCTAGCAGAAAATAAGTAGACAGCTTAATGTTCTCACTGCTTATCATTATTAACTCATCTTTATTTCTATAGTGCTTTTACAATGTAGATTATGTCAAAGCAGCTTAACATAGAAGATTATAGTAAATTGAAACTGTGTCAGTCCAGTTTTCAGAGTTTAAGTTCAGTTTAGTTCAGTTCAGTGTGGTTTAATTTTCACTGCTGAAAAGCAAATCCATCGATGCGCAGCTCCACAAGTCCCGAACCATGCAAGCCGGTGGCGACAGCGGCGAGGAACAAACTTCACCAATTTGCGAAAGTGAAGGAAAAAAAACCTAGAGAGAAACCAGGCTCAGTTGGGCACGACCATTTCTCCTATGGCCAAGCTTCTTGTACAGAGCTGCAGTCTAGGCGCCGGAGGCTGGAGAAAGCTGGACGTCCATCGTGGAGAAGCTGCAGGTGGGTTGGTCACCGGCTGGTGTACAGGCTGGCCCTTCAGGATCAATGCGAAGACTCGTCTGTCACTGGGGTCTTACAGGAATCAGTCTCAAGCTCTCCACTCCTCCATGACCACCGCAGTCATAGTTGCTTTAAAGTTAAAAGTTATTTATAGTAATTTTTAAAAATACTTTCAAAATGCTACTTATGTAAATGAAAACAGTTTCTATTTACATTTAAACCTGCATTATGGGTGCTGCTCTAACAACTTTTGATGTAAGGATCTATTAAAGTTAAGGGACGTTATTTGGGATGTATTGCACTTGAAATAAACTAGAATGAACTGTCTAGTGGATAGGATATCCTTTAAAGTGTAGGAGAAACAGCGACTAGTTGTCACAAAGGAAGGACAAAATCTCAGGAGCTATAAAGGGTTGAGTCTAAATGTACACCTGTCCTCATAAATATTCACCCCAAAGTGTGACTACAGTTCATGTAGCACTGATGTGGACAGAACAGAAACAGAATAGAAAGTGCTTGTTTTAGAGGGTCAAATGTCTTTAGATGTGACTTCTCAGCCGCCCACACAGTCACAGCAGGGAACAGTAAAGTCATTAAAAGAGATTTTCTACATCTTTGGGGTGACCATAAAACATCTCATAAAATCTCATAAAACTAGCAGGAATATCTGTCAAAATGCTGAGATACAAGCAGCTGTCATTAAATTATCATGCAGCGATGGCAAAGCCGTGTTTCTGAATGACAAATCCTTGTGATTTCATGTATATGAAGAAGAGAAGTGGTCCACAAGCAGAGCCCTGTGGCACACCTGCAGCTTAATTTTGTCACTTGGACAGCTCAACCCTCCAAGACACCCTGAAGGTCCTACCTGTCCTGTATCTGGTTACACTTTCTTTGATGGTCACCTCTACACAATTGATTTTGTAACTTTATAATACACGTCAGCTAACACTCATTAGAGTATTAGTATACTATTAAGACAGGGGTAGTACAATAGGTTGATGTAGTGGCAAGGTTACTAGATAGTAGAATGCCTGTTAGGAGACTGGAATAACAAAGAGTTAGCAGAAAATAAGTAGACACTTTAGTGTTCTAATCACTGCTAATTATTATTAATAGTTGTAAAGTTGCTTATTGTAATCAGAATTTCTGAAAGCACTTTCAAAAGGAAGTGTTAATGAACATCTCTGAAAATGTTTTTTGAGTGTTTATGTTTTCACAAGTAATCTTCTTCTGAAATTTCATTATGAGTTGATCAGTCAGCTTTGAAGGCAACACTTGATTATCCTGTTTAGAGAGCCACTTCAGCACAAATCAGCAAAGCTGTAATTTAGCTGGCAGGCCATTCACTGAGATGGCAAGCTGTGATTGGTTGAGAGCTGTTCCTGGTACAATGGTCCACATGCCTAGTCCTTGGGAGGGCTTCAAACATGTCTACACTTGCCCAGACTATGTCATGCCCACATCAACCCTCTAACCTTGTATCGAATTACAATGGATGGTCAACGAAATCATAGTACAGAACACGTAGCTCACATAGCACAAAAAAAAAATCACATGGTATATGAATGGCTTCCTAGAACTGTCCTTTATTGAGACAGGAAATTCTGTTCTGCTCTGTTATCTCCCTGTGGAGATTAATTAAGCTTAAGTTACTGCTGAAAACAGGTGAGGTGGTCAAGTGTGCAAACTTGGGTAAAGAGCAGCCAAGTTTGATTTCAATTTCGGACAGATACAGAACTGACAGATTGATGTATAGAAAAAGGGATGATGAACATACAGATAGACGGATAAATTGATGTAGAGATGTGGCAGGGTATAATATATAGGGTATACTATAGTTATACTACAGTAAAACCAGTGTCATAGTTCACTGGCAAGCTACAGTATGCAAAATCACACTCTAAATCAAAATAATTTTAATGAGAGCGCCCTCTGGCCATTGGAGGAGATTTAGTGGTGACTACAGAACTTCCCTGACAAGATGATTTGTCAATCGGAGCTTTCTCAATTGCATTTGCAACATAATTTATAAAACACGAACATCCATTGTTTGGGTGTGTGTGAAGGCAATGGTCCAGTGGAACTGACTGACCTGTAATCTCTATGACCAAACTTTTTGGTTTGATGAAAGAAGATCTGAATGAGACCCCAATAAAGTATCAGGAGTAAATATTATAAAATATAAAAATGTATTACAGGAGATTCTGTGAGATGCTGATTTAATAAAATAATTTTCAAATCATTTTAATCCACAATAATGAAATCTAGATAGCATGTGAAATAAATCCTTTTCTGAGATGATTCCATACTCGTGTGTTTAATAGTCACAGAATCAATGAAAGCAGTTAAGTTGGCATGCAATCAAAATTTACTGTTCTTATTTTTATATGTATATAGGGGTGTAATGGTAGATGTATTCATCCCAAACCATCAAGGTAGGGTGTGGTGTGACAGTTTGGTTCATGCACTACAGTCGGTCCAGATGTGAAGCCACTGTTAGGCAGAAAAGACCACAGCAGTGCAACTACTGAGCAGCCAATCACAAAGAATGTGTTTTTGCACCTGAAAATGTTTAAAGTTAACTTTAAAGTAGTTCTGCCATGTTGCCATTGTCATGCCAACTTACTACACATAACCTTGCAAAGCTAGTCCGTTCTTCTGATTTGTCACACGGTACGTACCAAACCGTAACTTCTGTGTACCGTTACACCCCTAGTATATAATAGTGCTTGTTATAATGTGCACTTCATTATTTTGTAAAAATTAATTATTAATAATAATAATCTTATAACCTCATAATCTTTAATCAAATACCACAACTTTCTCTCTCCACTCAAAATGACTTTTCTTCACTTCTGGTCACATAGAATGCCTTTAGGGCGGGAATAGTGCGTGTTTTGTATTTGTCCATTCATCAATCTTGATAATTATAATCAATAATTATTGGTTCCCAAAGGACAAAATCATGCACTATATTTTTTTCTAATTTCAGGACCGATTCAATCAGATGTACTGTACGTCATGATATGGGGAAAAAAATTATTCTTTACTTACTTTCCTGCCAACTTTCCAAATCTTCAGTATTCAGAAACTACTATGCAGACATCTTGGGTTTCTGGGTATTTGGTGGGTATCTGATTAAAATAGCACGTGTAAAAATTGGTGTGTTGATTCATGTCAAAAACCCTGACTCAGATCTCTCATTATTACAGAGGATGAGCTTTAATGAAGTACTTGAAGGTGCTCTTAATCTAAATGTTAATCAGGCAGCTTATAACAAACTGCTTTGGCATTGATGACTTTCTAGATGACCAGCAGCATTAGCATCAACTACAGTCTGACATTCTTTAAGAGTAAAGGGCTATCATATGTATGCAGTTATTTCAGCATAACTGACCCCCTCAGAGCAAGACTCTCCAATATCTTTGACAACCTCATGCTCCATCCAGTGCTTTCATAAAGCTGATCCAGCACAGAATAACCAGAGACAGGTGCCGCACCTTGGGTCGGGGCAAGTCCGCACATGCTCTGTTTACTGATTAGACACGCTAGTCGTGAGGGAGAACAATGCACCATTCCTCAGCACAATGCTTTAGACGGTGTGAGGGAGGTCCAGCTCCTAATATTCAGTTTTTCCAGTTATGAAAACAGATACTGATGCTGTAAGAATTCATCATTGGAATTGACACTTTTGAGTGGGTGGGGGGTGGAAACCACTGAAATGTAGCAGAACCAGTAATACATTTAATGCTAGTTTGAGTTCCTGAGATCATGAGGATGGTCAATGCACTGTATGTAGGTCTTTCTCAATAGAAATTAGATTTACCCCATAATTTACCGTGCTAATTGCTTCTTCATCAAGACTGAGCTGTTTTACTTTTGTTTTACCTGGATAAAAAAAACAGTAAATGTTTGGAAATTGAGGTTACATCATATTAAATATGAATAAATAAACTTTCCGTTAATGTATGGTTTGTTAGGACAGGACAACATTTGTGCAAGATACAACTATTTGAACATCTAGAATCTGAGGGTTTTCAAAAAAAATCGAAATATTGAGAAAATTGTCTTTAAAGTTGTTCAAATGAGGCGTTGCAATGCATGTTTCTAATCTAAAATTGAGTTTTGATATATTTACTAAATATATTAATGGAACATGATCGTTACTTAATATTCTAATGACCTTTGCAATAAAATAAAAATCTATCATTTTGACCCATATGATGAATATTTGACAATTGCAAATATATAACTTTGTGGTTTTGTGGTCCAGAGTCACATATTGTATGTCAAGTGTGAATATTTGGAAATGAAGATTTTTATGTCATCCGAAAGCTGAATAAATAAGGTTTCCATGAATGTATAGTTTGATGTAATAGGTAGGACAATATTTGGCAAGGAATTTTACCTCTCACCATATCATTCTAGTAAAACAGTGCTTTACATTACAAAATACAGTTATCAAAATGTAAAAAACAGTAATGATAGTAGAAATGTTTTATTTTCAAGGCTACAGCAGTCAGATATTAGTAGGAAGTGATTTTAATCAGCTCTTTCACATTTCTGTGACTGTAATGGGTTTTAGACTTTTTTATCACTTTGTGGCCAAGTATTTTACAATAATTTTCATGTTTTTTCTTCGGGGCTCATTGTCTTGCCTGAATATTGCTGACTGACTGAGTGATGAATGCAGGGAAGGAACTGCATGTTGCTGAAGGAGCTTCAGATAAACATTTGAATTTACTCATGTATCTGTATAAGACAAAAAACCTTTAAAAAAATGAAATTAAAGATAAAGTCAGACCAATCTTTCATCGTAAGTGTTTCGTCTGGCTTCAAAATGTTCAGTGCATATGATCAGTAAAATAGGGCTTGTCAGATATCAAGGATATTACCACCAGGTTCCAGATTAACACCAGTAACTAGAAAGAATACACAATAGATGTAACATGAAATATACTTAAAATACTCTTTTACCACTGTTAGGATAATTTCAAATAGAATTAACCAGTGACTTCGAAGATTCTCTAATTTAAATTTTCACTGTTTACAACAATTGTGCAAAATAATAATATGTGCATTAAATATGTATTGTGGCACGGTGGCTCAGTGGTTAGCACTGTCACCCCACAGCAAGAAGGTCGCTGGTTCGAGTCCCGGCTGGGCCAGTTGACATTTCTGTGTGGAGTTTGCATGTTCTTCCCGTGTTGGCGTGGGTTTCCTCTGGGTGCTCCGGTTTCCCCCACAGTCCAAAGACATGCAGTATAGGTGAATTGAATAAACAAAATTGGTCGTAGTGTATGTGTGTGAATGTGAGAGTGTATGGGTGTTTTTCAGTACTGGGTTGCAGCTGGAAGGGCATCCGCTGTGTAAAACATATGCTGGATAAGTTGGCAGTTCATTCCACTGTGGTGACCCCTGATTAATAAAGGGACTAAACCGAAGGAAAATGAATGAATGAATGAATAAATGTGTATTATTATCATTTGAAAATGGGATCTAAATGCTGAATGAAAACTGTATCAAAATAACAGTGTTTTTTCTTGTTTAATTAAATTGTTCTATAAATGAAACAATACTAAATACTAAGTTCTACAAATCAGAAATCAGACACTTGAAACTACTCTGTAACCTTGTAAGTCATAAAAAGTAACTTTTTTTGTTGATATTTGATAGTTGATATGGTTTTCTTCACAGTAAAACAAAGCATTTAATCCTGATGGTAGCCATCGGTGGCCGCATGTTTACTTATTTAAATTAGATCTCATATTTACGTATTTGTCTGTCAAATATTTAATGCAAGTTCTCTGGAGGTAATTGTCAGAATATGTTTATGGATAATTGGATGTGTGTAAACAACCATCAGCATATACTGATGACCAGCTGTGCATCTGCTCCACTGAGGTCACTCATTTTTCCTTGAGAGGGCATTGTGTGGGTTTAGAGGAGCTTGTTAAACATGTCCCTAACTAGCAGAAATGTAATTTACAAACAGAAGACTGAAGGGCTGAAGATGAGAGCTGCTGGGGGAGACGAGCACTCGCTGCCTGAGGCCTGGATCTGACAGCTCAAAGAAGCAGAGACGGAGAGCAGGACAGTTAACTCTTGAAACACTAGAGGCCTGCCACGCTGAATAGACTGTCACTGACTTAAACAGGCTGCTTCTGAATAAAGACTTGAGAGTTGTTAAACCTTTGTTTTATATTCTGGATTGATTTTTGAGTTACAGCAAAAACTAAATTTTTTATTTCATTTTTATTTAAAATTTTAATCATTTTATTTGTGTTTTTAAATGCTTTTTTAATGTTTTAGGACATTTTCTCATCTAGGATCATGAACATGCATGCAAAATATGCATACTAAATTTCTATCACATTTGTGATTTTATTTATTTTTTTGTATTTTTTTAAATGTAATGGTTTAGAGCAGCGGCAGTGGCAGTGGCACAGAAACAAAATATGATTTTATGTCAATTACTTAACTATAGCCTCTAACAGTGTTTTCTTGGTTGTTTTCTATTTACTTATAGGATTTTGTATGATTTTAATAATGATATACATACATACATGCATAGTATATACATTGAATTCATTAAAAGTGTGGAAAAAGATTATACAAAGGTCTTGTTTTTTTTACAGACTATTTATATTTAATTATTGGTTACTATTTTTCCAGACATATTCACTACAATAACATTTAAAGTTAGGCCTACATTTACATTTTTTCCCCTTTGCTTATTAGTTAACTATTTCTTGGTAAACACTGCAGGTGTCATGAAGGTCAAAGGGTCACAGATCATTTGAGCTGTTTACTTTGTCCTCCTCTTATCTCTATTAAGCTGAATTTAACATTTCTATTTAAAATTTAGTTATTTTTTTATTCCTAGTTATTAATAGTAACAGATAGAGTGCCATTAGGGGTGCAACAGTGTGATGTCATTGAAAATAACAACACCCCCATGGTCCAAAATATGTATAAAACCTTGTGAGTTTAAAAAAAAAAAACTAGCAAATCTGTCATGTTTCTACTTATTTAAGATAATTCATTTATGTTATATTAAGGCATACAAGTTTTAATACTATAATATAAGCATTCAGCTTTGGAAGTATGATGATTAGTTCATTTGTGTCCCCTCTTCACCTGCAGTGTTTAAGTAGATCTGCCTGCTGTCTGTGTGCTGCTCTAGAATGACGGGTCTGGGCACAGGTGGCAGACAGACCAGGTTTGTGGAGCCGGGTCTCTCTGTCTCTCCAGTGAGGTGTGACGGTGCGGTGTGTGTGTGTGAGGCAGGTGTGTGGTGTCCGTCCAGCCCCCTGTTCACCTGTGTGCCTCTGACCTGCAGCAGTAGCTCTGGGGGTCTGCGGCGCCTCTACGTGCTCATCTGCGGGACAATGAGGATCGACAGCCTGCCACTGACCACCTGCTGCGCAGCTGCCAGGTTCCTGTTTCAGAATCGGCTTTCAGCTGCACCTCCCCCTTCATCCATCTCTCCATCACTCCACTGCTCCAGCCGTCTGCCTGCAGCTGATCAGATGGAGGTACAGCACACAGCGCTCACTCAACATGACGTACAATATTAACAATATTATTTGGTGTTATGATTAGTTGTTCATCACAAAAATGAAAATGTACACATTACATACTCTCCCTCAAGCGCACTCAAAAAATGACGCTTGCTGTTTGTTCAAAGAAGATATTTTGAAGAGAGCTGAAAACAAATACTATGGAAGTCAATGGTCACAGGTTTCCAGCTTTCTTCAAAATATAATCTTTTGTGTTCAGCAGAAAAGGAAAGCGGTTTGTAACAAGTAAAGGGTGAGTAAATGAAACTGAACTAAATTAACCTTTGTATCTAAAATTACATGAACTTAACAGAAAACTTAAAAAAAGACTTAAAAACATTAAGCTGACATGAATAACTTAATAGGTTAAATTAACATTAAACATGTTTTTAACAAGACTTATTGATTATATTTACTGTGATAAAGGTGGGAAAGGTAATGATATCAGCTGATATTCAAATTTATTTTAGTTATTGGTACTGGGTATTATATTATGTGCTCTCATTTCCTCTATTTTACATGTTAGTGTTCTCATCTAACCCTGCACTGCTAGATTATATTTAAAGCACTAAAAATTACCTATAAGAGTCTCTCTTTTTTTTGCTGAACTCAAAAGATATTTTGAAGAATCATAAAAGCCAGTAACCATTGACTTCAATAGTAGGAAAAACAAATAGGGAAGTCAATGGCTACCGACGTCAACAACGTTTCCAAGAATTTTCAAAATAACTTATTTTGTGAATTTTGTGAAAATAACATTTGATGAGAAATTCAAACAGGTTTGTGACAAGTGAATAGTAACTAAAACCAAGCCATTCATTTATTAGTGAACTGCCCATTTAAGTGGAATAAAATTGACATATATATAAGTATTGGCTAATTAGCTACATCACAGTAATTACATGAATTAAAATGAAAGAAAATATTATATGCCTAAATATTTTATTGCATTTGTCTAACATAATTTTAATATCGCTACATCTCAACTCACAGCCTAACATACACAATGTGTTTACTTCTTGATCTGATGACTTTGTTTTGAGTCTGGTCTGAAAGGAAGTCGAATTAGTTTGGGGTGTTTACTTAAAAATTGCTGACAGGAAAGAAAGCTACACTGGGGACAAGCTGCACCACATCTGATCACGGCTGTTTCAATGATCAGTTTTGAGTGGAAAAAAAACAAACAGACCAAGAACAGTCTTTATCCAGGGCTGAAAGCATGTCTCAAATCACTGATCAGAAGTGTGGTTAATCTGTCAACAGCTGGAAGACAAAAATGCCCCCCTTGACCAGACGGGTCAACTGTTAAATCCACTAAACGTTCATGTCAAACTGACATATTTATGGGCAATAATACAGTGATTCTCAACAGGACAGCAATTGAGGGGCCCCTAGAATGTTTTAAAATTATTAAAACTAAAATATTTAATTGGTAGCACTTTATTTTACAGTCCTGATCCACAATACACACTGTAATTATTATTATGGTTAAAGAACAAAATTACAGTTAATAACCTTAACCCATGTTAGGCTCATTCAGTGGTTTAGAAACAAAGATTTTTATTTCTTTAAAAAGGGTCTCCGTGTTCTCCCCGTGTTCGCGTGGGTTTCTTCCGGGTGCTCCGGAGTCCAAAGACATGCGCTATAGGTGAATTGGGTAATCTAAATTGTCCGTAGTGTATGTGTGTGAATGAGAGTGTATGGGTGTTTCCCAGTGATGGGTTGCAGCTGGAAGGGCATCCGCTGCGTAAAACATATGCTGGATAAGTTGGCGGTTCGTTCCGCTGTGCGACCCCTGATTAATAAAGGGGCTAAGCTGAAAAGAAAATGAATGAATGAATAAAAAGGGTCTCTTCCTGTATATATTTTAATAATATATTAGAGCGATTTCATCATCATGTGACACTGAAGACTAGAATAATAGCTTTGACATCAAATTAATAAATAATTTTTATAAATAACTTAAAACTGTAAACAGTTACTTTTAATCATAGTATTATTTCAAAACAGTGCCGTTTTTACTGTACTTTTGAAGTTTTAAAAAGGAAGTCTTGCTAATCATACAAGACTTTTTAAAAAAGCATTGAAACTGTATTTAAGCAATTATTTTTTACATATGTACATTTTAAATTTAAATAAAAATAGTAAAATGGAACCATATTTTATTAGCAATAATAATAAATATTGTATTTTAAATAATATTATCACAAAAAATTAATAATCTAATGCAAAATGCTCAAAATCCAATTTAAGAACATTATAAATATTATAAACTAAACTTTAAATCTACTATTATAATACATGTTATTTAAATAAAACATTAACCTTTTTATTAGTTAACATATTAGTAATTATTATTAATAGAATATTATATTAATTATTATCAATTTAAAATAAATAAATAATCTAACTTCATTAAAGACCTCAAAAATACATGCATAGTTATTAATATGAAAATTATAATTAAATAAGTGGCTTTATAAGAGCGTCACGGTGGCGCAGTGGGTAGCCCGATCGCCTCACAGCAAGAAGGTCGCTGGTTCGAGCCTCAGCTGGGTCAGTTGGCATTTCTGTGTGGAGTTTGCATGTTCTCCCCGTGTTCGCGTGGGTTTCCTCCGGGTGCTCCGGTTTCCCCCACAGTCCAAAGACATGTGGTATAGGTGAATTGGGAAGGCTAAATTGTCCGTAGTGTGTGTGTGTGTGTGTGTGTGTGAATGAGTGTGCATGGATGTTTCCCAGTGATGGGTTGCAGCTGGAAGGGCATCCGCTATGTAAAACATATGCTGGATAAGTTGGCGGTTCATTCCACTGTGGCAACCCCTGATTAATAAAGGGACTTAGCCGAAAAGAAAATGAATGAATGAATAAGTGGCTTTATTATCGAATAGTAGCGCATAGGAGGACCTTTTAAAACTTGTTAATGGTGGCCTTTGAGTCTAAAAGGTTAAGAAATTCCCTTCTTTAATACATAATTGGGTCAACAACTAAAAGCAACAACAGAACAACTCAAAATCTATTTTTACCATTTTAATACACTTTACGAAAAGAAACTAATTCGTTACAATGAACATATGAACTCAAAAGATCTGATATTTTGTCTCCTATTAAAGCTGAACTTGTTTAGCTCATGCTGTGCAATTCAGTGTCACTACTCGGTGGGCACCTAGATGTCAAAACAACATCAAAAAACATGTCAAAAATAAAAGCACTGTTTGGTACGCTTCCTTTGTCAGTTCACTGTTAAAGATACAAGGCAGATTTTGTGGCTTTTGTGTCACTCCTGGCCATGGTATTCTAATGCATTGGAAGTCATCTAATCCACCTACTCACTCCTTGTGGATTAATGATGATTTTCACTTCATAAAACTGGAAAGAATTAGACACTCTCCAAAAGGTTCTTTCAAGAACTTCTGTAAAATTTGGGGTACTCTCCTTTGATATATGGAAACATAGACTCCTTGTATATTGGATGATTTTTTACATTCCTCTCTAATGTGTGATGGCTCATCTGACTAGACTTTTAGTTTGTTGTTTAAACACTTAACTAACTAATGTTTAACTAACGTTTAACTAACTAAATGATGTTTAACTAACTAACTAACATTTAACTAACTAACTAACGAACATTCGTTCATTCGGTCGGCAAGTCAATAATTGTCACAATAATTTTGGCCCTATTTTCCCTCATCATCTACGTCAAATAGAATAATATTGTACAAAAATGTTTGATATTTAGTAATTTTTGGAAAATACTATGAAAAAGTTGAAAAAAAAAACACGTCAAAATTAACTAACTAACTAACTAATGTTTAACTAACTAACTTTCATTCATTCGTTTGGTCGGTCTGTCAAAAATTGTCACAATGATTTTGGATCCCTGTTTGTTTACTGTCTTTCTCTACATGTCAAAATGTACAATAATATTTTAAAATGTTTGATATTTTGTCATTTTTGCAAAATACTATAAAAAAAAAAAAAAAAAGTCAAAAATGCAAATTGATTTGATGTCAGGTGACCATGTTGACGTCAAAATGACATCTAACATAGACATCAAAAAACAGATTCATTTAGATACATTGTAGAGATACAAAGTCCAGTGTAAATTTGGAATTTGGAAATGAATCTTTCTAGATGAATACAACTTTTCCTATATTACAATAATCTTTGTGCCATTATTTTGGGGGTCAAAACAGCATCAATGTGTCAATACCATATAGACATCAAGTTTTTGACATCAAATCAATTTGCATTTTTGACGCCATGCTTGATGTTGTTTTGACATCAAGGTGACCGCTGGGTTAATAGAAATGTTATCAAATAAGAAAATTAGAAACAGAAGCATTACCAGACTTCTGAACCCCTCTGTATTATTCCATAAAAAAACACTTTAATCAGAAAGACCCTTATATTCATACCTTGTTCCTGGAGTCAACTGAAGGACCACTACTGAAAAAAAAACCCAGGCAAGCATATAATAAAACAGAAATCAAGGAGATTAGTGTGAGAGATTAACGGAGAGACGTCACCGCACTGTATCCCAAACATTCCCTGCGGTGGAGAGCGACTCGCTAATCAGCAAATAGCTTGTTATGCACAATTGAAGAAGCGGATTAGAGGATCCCCTGCATGCTGATTTGATTCTGATCAATGATTTGCGATATGGCCCTCTTACCCTTAAATTAGCATGTGTATGGGCTGCTGGACGGAGAGGATGGGGGCAGGAGGAGACATGGCCAATTTCCTCTCAAGTGCCTGTGTGGGGTTTGATGTATAGAGCTGCTAAACAGATCTGATTGCACTGCTTCCCTCAGCTGCTCCTTTGTGCTTATCTGGGTCTGGAAGTAGCAGATGGGGTTCAGAAGAAGTTAAAGACACATATCAAATACAGTTCCATGTCAGGGAATGATGGTAATTGTTCCTTGGGAAGACTGATGCTGATGCTACATAAATGTGCAAACTGTACACACTAAATAGTATGCAAGATTAGAAAAAGTGCATCCTCAAGCTAGCGTGTTGAAAAAAGTAGAAAGTTCATGGATGATGTATTATCAGTGTATGTTTGCAGTGGATCTGTACACAATAATGTCTGATAAATTGTTTTGTGCTATTTCTGTGCAGAATTTTGTAAAAAAAAAAAAAAAATCTGCAGATTTATGCAGAATGGTTTTGGGAGTACAGTAACTATAAGAACATGAAATGAAAAATTACTTTTAAACTTTTATTTAAAGTTTTCAAGTTGAAAAATCTAATTAGATCTACTAGTTTGGTACACAAGGCAAGTCTCTCATATAACATATATCTACTAAAAGACAGAAAATATTACTTTACAAACTGCATTTGCATATTAGTCAATAATATTACTGAAATTATTATAAAAATTGAATGAACATATTTTTACACACATTTACATAGGTACATTTTTAAAAATCTGCAGATTTCTGCACACGTACAGATAATGTGTGGGTCTGCAAATAACTAAGAACTTCAAGCAAGCTGGATGGGCTTCCTTCAAGAGCAAGTTTACACAAAAAAGAAAATTTCCTTATCATTTACTCCCACTCAACTGGTTCTGAATGTGTATGAGTTTCTTCTGTTAAACACAATGAAAGATATACTGGAGAATGTCGGAAAAAACAGCCATTGACTTCCATATATTTTGTTCTATGTTTAACAAAAGAAAGAAATTCATGAAACTTTAGAACCACTTGAGTGGGAATAAATGGTGATGGAATAAATGTTCACATTTGGGTGAACTGTCCCTTTATATAATTTGTGTTATTTATAATCATTATATAACAAAGACACATTTAATGGTATCTGTCCAATATTTTAACTACGGATGCTTAATTAAATGCTTATTTTGTCAAGTTACTGTTATAAACCTGATAAGAAAATAAATGATTGATAATGATAACTTCAAAAATATACACTGTAAATAATTGCTGTTAAAAGTGGTCAGATTCTACAGTAAAATACAGTTTTTTCACTAAAACAGTAATATTCTGTTAAAAACAGTGCATTCTGGGTAATATTTTTGTTTTCAAGAAAGTAACCAACAGAAGTAAACTGTGAATTAACAGAGCTCAGAGTCGACATTTGAAGTCCCTTGTTCACTATTATGTACACTAGTTCGCTAATATAGTTCACTTGACAGAGTTAATGAACACAAATGAGTGAATTCACACACTGATGAACACCTGCTGTTAATAATCACGATCACTGAAGGAAAGAGAATCAATAAACACAAACAGTGACTTCAGTTACAGCATTAAATAACATCAACCAAAATAAAACACTTTCAGTCTCAGCAGAGGATCATTAAACAACAGCAGATGCACTTATTACTGATCGCTTTGACTTCCATACCATTCTTATTGAAAATCAACAGAAATTTAGGTGTTTTTTTTTGTGTGTCACCGTAATGGAGTGAGGGGCTGGTTTAATTGGGCTCTTCACCCTTGAATTCATAAATTTAGACTCTCCAGCTGCTGTAATGCAGAATTTATCAAAGACTTATATTATAGCAGTAAAGCGGGATAGTCAATAGGTAGATAAATCTAGTTTTGTTCTGATAAATGTTTTTTTAAAGGTCTGAATGACTGGCCTCATGCAATAGTTTTTATGCTTAGTTGCAAATATTATTTTATTAATGAGAAGGGGAAACAGGAAAGATACCTAATTCTTTTACAGAGTTAAGAAATAACATACAAAAACAGTTCAGTTATAACAAACACACACTCAGACCTAATGAATCAGACCTTGTACCTCAACAATGGTAACAATTAAAATGTTTCATGCCGCAATGTATGCTGGGTGTGGCACAGTACAAAAATCCCAGCATGCATTGCGGCATGAATAAATTATGTAATATAATGGTCTTACAGTTTACTTTATTTGCATTTGATTCTGCTGTTGTTTATGTTTAGACATTCAGTTGCCTGTTAATAGCCAGTTTGTGAGTTAAACTGTTAATTTTGTTACTTGTCACCATTGTTGAGGTTCATACGCTGATTCTTGATGTCTCTTTGAGTGCAAGTTACACACCATAGAGTAAAGTGTTTTTTTTCCAAGATATTATTAAAAACTTCCAAAATTCAATGCCACATACAAGCATGTTATGTTACGTTTAACAATAGATTAAACATTGGATAAGAGCAATGAATTATATTATATTACTGTATATTATTAGAACAGGTGACTCACTAAAAACAATATTAACTTCACCAGATCTTATTTAGTTTTTTGGCTTGCTTGCCATATCAAAAGAGCCAAAAGTCAAAGGTGAACAATGAAACACTGATGTTATGCTGCATGTTTCTTTATTTAAAGACAGTAGCTGTTTAGTTGCTGATGCAGTAAGAATCTCTCTGTGTTAATTCCAGCTTTACGTGTATGTGTGCTGCTGTGAAATTTAAGATATTTAGGTTAAACAGAACTTTTCGAATGAACTAAAATAAGTTATCATTATAAATATGCTTATAAGCATATATTGCACATTACTTCATAAACTCATACAGCAGTTGGCCAATTTGAGGCAGTCGGTTTCAGTGAACAAAATGAGTTCACTTGAGTATTGTGTAAATCAATGTAGTCCATGTATTTTTACAGCAATATACAGTAAAATACTGCAGCTGCCAGCATTTTACTGTTAATTAACAGAGCAACAGCTAGATGCTGTTAATTTTACAGTAACTTGCTGGCAACCATGCTGCCAGTTACTTAATGTTTTTTAACAGGACAATTTTTAACAGTGTAGATCAGTCTGTGTGAGAAACTGAACTTTATTTACAGCTTTATTACCTTAAATCCTTATTTATCTGCCTATATATCGGTTTAATAAACAGCCTCAGTAAACCTCCCTGAGTATGTTCACAACAGTCTGGACCACAAGCTTCAGAATGATGTAGGAGCAGATGAGCTGACAGTGTTTGTTTCCTACAGAGAGGAAGGATGCCTCTGTTGTTATCATTCATCAAAATGGTATTTTGGATACTTCAATCTACAACTCTAACCCTAAAGGCAGGGACACACCAAGCCGACAACAAACAACTAGCACCAACAAAACCAACTGTGTTGTCACCTTGCATTGGATCTGGACCAAAAAGCTGTGCGTGAACATATCAAACAGACGAAAACGAGTCGTGTTCTGCACCTGTGCATGAACGTGTCTTTCCGCTCCTCATGGAACACTAGTCTGTTTTTTTGTTCCACAAAGGGAAACAGACGCACACAAAGCATAAACAAAGCAACGTTTAGTACCATTATCACATTTCAAGAGTTCGCACTTAGATAATGCTCGACTATGATAGCAGATTTGGCATGCTGTCCCGGGAGAGAACCCTGAGCTCGGAGATAGATGAGCCCAAGGTTTCCGCCTGGTCAATGAGCATTAGGAGGGATACGAGATCAGGTGTTTCTCGAAAGCCTCCAAAAGAGCTATCGGCTCGGGACAGCTGGATATAGTGGCTGGGAAGGAGGAAGAAGAAGAGAGATGCAAGTCCCCGGGGGCAGAATATATATAAATGTATATGTATATAAGCATATATAGATATACATATAAATATGATGGGTTGGCGGTGACGTGACTTGAAGCTCGAAGTCACAGCTCGGGAAGTTGAGCTAGATAGGCTGGCTCCGGCAGTAATACATTTTTTAGGGTGAAAGGGTGGGGGTGCCTGCCGGGGTAGGTGCTCGAGGACCACCCCTGCGGGGGCTAGAGCTTGGGAGTGACAGCTGAAATATATGCCCGCATACTGGGTTGTATTTGGACGTACGTGTGCGAATGATCGATATGTTCGCATGTATGCGCATGCGAACTATCGATCAAATGCATGAAGCTAAGGCCGGGGGGGGGGTGGTGACGTGACTCGAGCTCGAAGTCACAGCTCAGGAAGTTGAGCTAGAAAGGCTGGCTCTAGCGGGAGTCGGAAAAAAGGGATTGGGCGGTGGAGACTCCTTTTAGAGGGTGACAAGGGAGGCTTGGAGAGCCAGCGTGGTGTCGACATGCGTCCGCGAATTTAAGTATGTGCGGATGCATATCTACATCATACACATATGCCCGCTCTCGCGCGCAGACACGCGACGCTGGGGGAGGGGCAGTGACTAACTCGAAGCTTGAAGTCACAGCTCGGGTAAGATGAGCTATCAAAGGCTGCTCTGGCAGGAGTCGGGGAGGGAGGGAGGGTATGGAGACTCCTGAGAGCGGTGGGAAGCTAGGCGAGGTGACGGGGACTGCGGAAGTTGGGGTAGGAAGAAACAAGGCTGGGAAATATTTCATCTGGAAAGGGACTTTTGGGCTGCTTTGGCTGAGGCGAATGTATGATTTGAAAGCATCGGATGACCACCTGCCTAGGGTTTGTATGTGATGCTGTGATAGCCCTTTGTGTGCTGCTGTGGTGGCAGCTCCAATTCTAAATGAGTGGCTAGAGTAGGATTCTGGTGAAAATCCTGAAAGGTGAAGGACTGCTTTTAGCTGTCTTTGGAACCAAAAGTGTGTGATGGGGTGGGATGAGTCCTCTATAAATAGGGGGGAGGAAGGGCTAGTGCTGAGGGTTCTCCTGTAGTGTATGTATGCTAGGAGTGTTTGGAATGGGCGTGTAGAGGAGGGGATGTCAAAAATACATATGTAGTGTCCTTTGCGTGATTGGTCTGTTTAGCTTTTCTTGATAAGGAAAGATATCGTTTCCCCATCGATAAGTGCTAGATCTGAAATAGTGGGGTGGATGTTGGGGTCAAAATTTTTGACGTTATAGAAATTTCGGAACATCTAAGGAATCCGAAAAGAGTATGAACTTGGCGTCGGGGGTTCGGTCAGTGTGGGTGGATAAATAGCCTTTCCGGCGTGTGGAAATGCATTTGGACAGTATGTGGTGTGTGATGGGCAGCCTGGAATCTGGGAGGGGAGGGGGGGGCTTTGGATGCCTTTGATAAGAAGGCTGGTTTGGGCATTGGCTATAGAATTTGATACGGAGCCGTGTATTAATTAGTGGAAGAATTGGATGCCACTTAAATAGCTTCTGATGGAGCTGGCTAGTATGTTTGTATATATGGAGGTATATGATGAATGAAGTTATTGTGAGCAAGGAAAAATTGGGAAATGTGGTGTTGTAGAGGGAATGGAATTGTTTAAATGCATTCCAAGCTGTAAGATGATTGTAATGTGCTGGGGGATACTGCTTGTAGGATAGGAGAGATGGATGTTTGGTGCAGGTGATGCATGGGGTGATTTATGGTAATATCATCTCTTAATAAGGAAAGACTGGAGTCAGCTGTGGGATGGTTGTTGGAGGCAGTTCTGTTTCTGGAGCCAGTTGCTGAGTTTCTATTGTCGAAGGGAATGTCCGTTTGATGGACTGTGCTGTTGTGGCGAGGGTGATCCTGGAATGTTTCTGGCGGAGTCTAGGGGAGGTTTGGTTGGGGCGTGGCTTTCTTGCTGTTTATTTGACAGTCCGGGTTGAT